>JAQMCX010000045.1:14405599-14475933 GCA_029814765.1 Acanthurus leucopareius
TATACTTATAAGGGGTTACCTTTTTTGTTTTTACCAAATAATTACTGTTATTAAAGGTTTTATCTTCCATCTGAATATCTTACTAGATTGATTAAATGAATAGAAAAAACAAACTGCTGGGGCAAAATGTTACCTTTCTGGACAGGACACAGAGGAAGATGAAGATGAACATCCCCTGGAAGGCGTTGGTGATGGTAAACAGGTAGGCAGTCAGGGTGGTCTCATACAGGATGTGCAGCACTCCGAAGGTCCAGGTGGCTCCCAGCACGAAGAGCAGAGCCAAGGCACCGCGGGCGCAGGACCTGAGGGCGACATCGCTGACTTAAACAGAGCGCAGGTAAACACAACAAACAACAAACAAAGACCTAATTGTAATTTGGTAGTGCAGGGACACCACATGATACCATTATAATCCACCGGTTAAGCAACTTCCTGCTTGATTTTCTGTATTCCTTTGACCTTCTCAACAAGAGTGCAGATAATCCTACCTGATGTTTTCATAGTGGCTGATTTCAGGCTTTTTCACAGCAGTGTGCCGGTACACTTTGTAGATGATTACTCCAAAAGCCAAGAGATTAACCTTTAGGGGAGACGACCAACACAAACAGGATGAAATGAATATTTATCTCTCAAACAACCTCTGTCTGATGATTTCAATTAAGCGATTCTTTTTTAGGGTCTTACAAAAACATCTTATCTCACCAGAATGATCAAACACGCAGGTCCGATGAAACTCCAAATGAAGTGGTTTTCTGTGCTCAGCCAACACCTATAATTCAAATGTAGAATTTGTTATTTAACACTTTTACTGACTGGAAATTGTCTGAAGATCTCTTTGTTGCAATAATCCTTCGTCCTGAAGATGTAATATTCTATCATTTTACCTCCGTCTAATCTGGCCACATCTTAATTATGACAATATTGTTCAGGCTGGTACCAACCCTTCTTATCTAACAAGTACAAAAACAATTGGTTAGAAAAGCCACCTCTGCTCACAGTAATGAACAATCAGCACTTCTTTTGCATAACCTCATTCTTTTAATTATATTTTGCATCGATAAACAAAAGTCTTTTATTTATAAATTTTCTATTCAAGCCCTCCCTGGTACCAAATACCTTTCATAATTTTTTACACTAATTTGGTTCCTCTCTACAAGCATCTTCAGCCTCTTCATGTCCCTCCAGGCCAAATGCAATCTCTGGCCCCTTGTATTTATGATTAATGTAATTTGTTTATCTTCATTCTGTGACAAATGCTAAATGAGTTGGAAAAGAGGTCTTTGTAAAAACCTTTGTTTTCCCACCTCTCCGTACAAAATAAAAAAAAAGGCTAACATATTTTCCTCTTACGCCTTATCAGTGCCATAATACTGGGAGCCGAGTGTTGCTGAGATGGTCACCACCACCGCCGGGCTTCCGTAGCCAAAGATATAAAAGTTACGGTGCAGGAAGCCTTTGTTGTAGATTACACCAACCACAATTAGGTACAGATGGATACCCTCGATGCACATCCAGGCAAAGGCTGCGAGGAAGAAATAGTGCAGCAGTCCAGCAATAACAGAGCAGAAAAGCTGCCAGGAAATAGATGAAAAAAGAAAAAGAGAGTTTTACAAGTTCACCATGTGTAGAAAGACCTTGGTTATGTTCTTGTTGAAATTTTTGCACATAATTGTTTGTGAAGAATTGTTCAAGATTTATTATTAGTCTTTTAGTATTTTTTTAAAGGAGCCTTTTAAGTATCAGGAAAAAAATAATAAAATTTGTGCCCTCTTGCAATTTAAAATAAAAAAAATATATAATTATAATCAGTGTAAATACAGGACAGTGGGCATACACACACAGACACCTAAAGAAAACAGGACATTTTCTCTGTCTCTCTGGAGTCAAGCGCATCCTGAGCTCACCTTATGTGTGTTCATGTTGATCCCCACCAGGAAGACGAACTCGGCCATGAACAGGCTGCAGCACAGGTTCTTATGGATGGTGGTTCTGGTGCTCTGGATCTCACTGAAGAACCAGAAGGTGAAGATGCACATGGACAGACAGATGAGGGAGATGATCATCCCCAGCTGAGTGATCCGGGTCAGGATGGTATAGTGGGCCACCAGCTGAGAAGCAAATGGAAAGGGAGGTGTTTCATTGACAGTTTCATGGTATACTGAAGTTGTAATTTATTGTGTTTTCTGCTTGGAATCAGTTGCTTGGTTTATACTCCTCAGTCCTACAACTGATCTTTGAACAGATTTTCCACCACATGTTGGGGCTACAGGCATGCAAGGCCAGTTCTGGTCCTGTTTGTCAGATACCAGTCAAAAAGACTGGAAAGAATTTCTTTTATTTTCTTTTTTTATTTTCATTTTAATCAAGAAATCAGGGGGGCAGTTATGAGAGCTATAAAACAATGAGAAGTATATCTCTAACAGTTTTGGGTGGATTTCTCTTGTTTTCTTTGCCAGGAAATGTGTGCAGTGAGTCACTTTGTCCTCAGGAGCTGCAAACTCAGACAGATTTTTATTGTTTTTTGGTCTCAGTGGAGACTTTTTGTGTTGCAAAAAAAAGCCCTCTTATATGAATCAAGACTATTATCTTGAGTGGAACTTAATATTTGGAAGTCTTTGTATTCTAAAAGATTAGAGAAGTTAATTTATTACATTAAAAGCTTGTACAATGTTGTCAGTTAGCACCTCTAACAAAATACTGGCACTGACCTTCAAAATCCTTTTTATGGTGAAAATTACTTGCACAAAAAGCTATTTCTAAATGGTGTTAAATAATGGCAAAAACTACACAGTAAAAATCAGACAAAATAGGTTTGGACATTTCTAGATAAACCAGCGTTTTTTTGTAGCATTTCTTTAGATGGACAAACCATTTTAAAAACCAACTGAACTATCTGAATTTTGTGCTTTTTTCTTCAGTAAAGGAAAGTTGACATTTTATAGAGACAGTTAGGTTTTCATTGAGCAGCAACAATTTATGTACAACATAAGCACATAATATAAATCTCATATAAGATAAATCCGTTATTGATAAGGTAAAATATACTGTACCAAACATTTATTGGTTATGTGAAAATAAAAGTTGCTAAAAGCATTAAACAACTATGGAAAACATTGCAATATTAACGGTGCTTCCTCAGTAAGACTGGGTTAATATAAAAGTAATTTTTAAATTGTCGTGTTCTGGTTCTTTTCTGAAACTTTTTTCATAGAAATGTATCATTTTCATAATGTAATAATTAGAACAATCCACTGTACATAAAAATATTAGACTAATATCAGAATCCAAATATGAAGTTTAACTCTTGCCCTCACTTTAACTAAATATATATACCAAATCACTCCTTTTTTTTATAAAGCAATTTAAAGAAATACTTTAAAGCTCCAGAGAAAGAATGCAGAAAAAGGAAAAAAAAATACCTTTGCACTGTTATAGTTGTGTTTTTACTGTTCATGATCACTCACATTGGCTCGCCCAGAGGACATGAGGATGGCAAAGTGTGTGAGGTGATTGCAGGAGCAGGTGGTGGCATTGCTGTTGACGTGGACGGTCTTGCAGCCGTGAGTGGCCCAGTGGCCCTGCAGGCTGTCCGCCTCGTACTCCCAAAAGGCGCACTTCGTCACATCAGCCTTAGTGTCTATGGGCTTCAGGGAACAGAGCGGAACAAAGGCGCTGTTAACTGTGGATTGTGCCGCTTTTTATTAGTTTTTGTCCTGCATTGCTTTGTGGTACCACACCAGGAGGTTAAAAACAGAAAAAACAAAAAAAAACAAACAAAAAAACACTTAAAATGAATTATGATTCATCCAAAGTGCATCAGAAATTATATTTTAAATCTTTTCATGATTTAGAAAATCAAAAGTGTTACTTCAGTGTCATTTGTTCAGTCATTGCTGTGTTTTGCATTAGCTTTGCTTTTAATTTTCTTTTTTTTTTACTTGATGACTTACTACAAAATAAAATGCCAAATAATTATTATGCATGATTTTGGGTCAAAATGAATGGCACAGGGCATAAAGTGCAGCCATGTGTGCTGCACACAATGCACCGAGGGAGCAACAGCGGCTCACTGTAGGTTTTTTATGTCAATGGAATCATATTTGGATGTACAAATATTCACCAGTCCGAAAAAGCTGAAAAAATGGCATATTTTTTAATTATCAAAATTAACATAAAAGTATTAAAAAGCCGAGGTTTTCATAATTTATTATGTGCAATTTTGTTCCACACAACAATCACATTTGCAGTAAAATCTAAAATGGTCATAAATAAACTAAATTAAAATGAAGTCTGGTGTTTTTTCAGGTTGTACTTTTATTCTTTAAAGTTCGTTTTTTGTTTGCATTAAATTAAATTAATTGCACAGCTTCTGCAACATTTATTATTTGGCTCTTATTTTATGATGGCACATTAGTAACAAATACCCTTACATAACTACATTTTCTTTTAAAATAAACTTAAAAAAATATTTAATAGGTGTAAGAAATAATAATAATAATAATAATAATAATAATAATAATAATAATAATAATAATAATAATAATATGCTATGTTCAACCCCTTTCCAAGCAGGAAGTGTCTGTATGAAACTTACCCTGAAGTATTGATTGTTGCTCTTTAAAGGCAATTTAAAGGGGATTTTTTAAGAGCTCAACATAAATCACCACCTCCTTTGTTAGGCTTGAGCCTCAAGGGTCCAACAAAAATAATGATTTCACTTTCTCATACATTTTAATTATCCTGAAAGAAAATATCAGTACATTACCTTTTAGGGTTATGGCCCTCATTACCCACTTTCCTACATAATCTATTTCCTTTTCTTATCCAGATCCCTTTAACTGAGAGGTCATTGCAGAAAAACATGAAATCAAGTCTTAAATTGTCGAAAAACTTTGCATAAAGCACTAACTTCTCTTCCCCTGTGAGTTTGTTTAAATCTGACTTTAATCTAAACTTTGGCAGTTATCATACTGCCAGAATCCGTCTGGGAATAACAAAGCTGTTAATCATGACATTAAAAAAACTCACTGGTGGTTCAAGTCTGACAAATATATGAATGATGGGATATTGATGTTTTAAACTGAGCAAGTTCTTATTTGTTATTGTTAACGTTCCTTAATTTAAAATGTATGACACAGAAAATGTTTAAGGTAGTGGAGAAGTGAAGAAAACTTAAACTAGATTGCATTTTGATTTTTCAAAAAAAAAAAAAATAAAGATGGTATTTTGTTAGCTAACATGCTGCATAAGCAAATCCAGTCATGGAGAAAATAAGTTAAAAAAATATCAAAAATTCCCTTGCAGGTTGTCTGCAGGGCAGCACTGTTGCTCTGCAGCAGCATATATTTTGAAGGTATACATTAAGGATGCAGTTGTGTAAAACAGTAGCCAGCCTCAGCACTCTGTGGACTCTTTACCTCGTTGTGTCTCAGAGTGAAGGTGACATGGTCAAGTTGGTAAACGTCAGCAGGTTTGACGGCCGCTGCGATGACTTGGGAGTTGACAGTGATTTCCCCTGTTCCTGCATAGCGCGAGTAGTCGGTGACACCTGGGTCGCTGCTCGGCTTCAGGATGTCACCGATGCTGTCATACCGCACAAACACCACTGACACGCTTCCTGATGGACAAACAAAGTTTTCAAAGACAGGAGGAAGTCAAACTTATTGTATTTTTAATCAGACTTTGGGCTCAGTAAAACCGGTCAATTCTCATACATCCCTTTAGAATGATCATTTTTATACTCAGTGAACAGATATGACCAACTGTGTAAAGTTAAGTGTGTGCATTTTACATTTGACAACACTGACAGTGACCTACATGCCTAATTATATTAATAAAATTTGTCATTTTTTTGCATGTTTTCTGTAATGATTGGATGTGTTCCTGCATGACAGAGGGAGTGAAAATGAAAGAAAATCAATGTTGGATTTTATTTCAAATGAAAAGGCTCCTCTTTGTTCACTGACAACATAATGTTTTGCATTAACGTGCTGCTTTTTGTATAAACGGACCAGATTTGTAGATTTAGTGACAGACAACTCATTCCAAAATCACATTTTATGGGTGCAAAATTTTATATACGCCTCCCCAGATGCATAAGCAAATTAAAATTAGCTTTCCAGTACTGAATTTAGTGCAAACAGAAACAAAAGAAACTATGAATCCTTGTTTTTTCTTTGGCGTACATATGCGGCATATGGCACATATGGCAACACAGTTTTTTCCTGTTCACCCAAGCATGCAGATGGTCACTGCTTTGAAAAGGCATTTTTGATTTTATCGTCCTTTAAACATTAACTAGGCTACTTTACCATTTCTGTCCTCTTCTGGTCTCACTTTTGGAGTCAGATTGATATGATCTCCTGCCATGGAAGCAGCCACTTGGGCTTTTGTGTGCTGAGCATCAAAAGTGAAGAGTTTTAATTCTGTAGATGACAAAGAAAGGTCAGGGATATGAAGTAATTAAAAGTACTAAAAATGACAATTATCCAGAACCTCACTCCCCTGCTCACAGGTGGGAACAAACGGCAGGACAATTTAATATAATTTGAGTGCCTGTGAGAGCGCTCTGTGTTAATAATTATCTCACCCATTTCAGTGGCTTTGATTTCGAGCACAGTTGGAGTTTTGTAGTTGCTGGCCAGTGTCAGAGCACTTTCTTCAACAGTATGCAGCAGCTTTGTGATGGTATGTTCCCGACGCTCCTCTTTCATTCTGCTCCAAGCAACCAGCTCATCCTTCTCCACTAAGTTGTTTACTGCTTTCACTAATTTCTGTTGAAAGATTTTGCAGTGGAACGTGTATTAAACAGTATAGTATGTAAAACAAGCCTGCACTGCAACATGTTTTCAATTAGATATGGTTAGAGCTTATGTGAATATAGGATTTTCCCTTTTGATGTTTCAATAATTATGGGATATGATATCCTTTTTTTTTATTGTTGTGCATGTAACAACCTATCATGGATATTTATCTGCTTATTGAATCATAATTGATGGCAGCTTCAGTACAAGTCTCTAAATTGTCTTTCACAGAACTGTACAGTACACCGTGATAAGAGGGAAGTAGATTGTATACAGTGCCTGTTTCCTCTAAACCAGATCAAAGTGTGACTGCAGTTCAGGCCGAACTCCAAACGTATGAGCAACAAGAATGGTAAACAAAGATTACTGTAAGAGTTGAGTTGATGAGGGATGGTTTGACAGTGTAATTCTTTTCTGCTGCAGCCAGTGTTGATGCGGATTTACACAATGCCTCAACATATGCGATCACTTCCACCGAGGTGAGCTCGCCGGACGTCTGCTCGGCAATTTCCTTCAGCAGACTCTGGGGCTCCGTGAGGTTTCTCATCTAGAACGGGGGGGAAGAAAGAGTGTGTAATGATTGTTCTCATATTGCATCAGGTTCTTCATGACTTCTGATATAAAAAATTCTGAGATAGAGTAGATTTCTTTTTGTTCTCTTTGGATGAAACTGGCACACTCACACTGTCCATAATGTATATAAAACGTATGTATCAAGTTGGAGATTCCACAAGGAGGAGCTGTTTGGTCATTCTCAGACAGACTTTGCAATATATATAACAATATAGCAATTTTACAGAAAGGTTAAAGGAGCAGTTTGGAAAAGTTAAAGAGGTAGTTCAAGCCTTTTGAAGTGGGATTGTATGAGATACTTGTGCATGGTCGGCGTATTACCTTTGGTAGATAGGGGCATATTTATACTGCTGTGGACGGGGACAGCAACAAAATACATTTTAACCACCTTAAAAAAAGTCACTCTTAAAAAACAATATCACTCTAAGTATGCAATATTTAGAATATTTTTGACAGCTTTACCTTGCCGTCAGACAGCTCTTTCCGATGGGAAACTAAAGCTGTTATATCAATCTGTGCTCTCTTCAAAGCCACCAGACTCCTTTGACAAACAAAGTCATTTTACCTCACAGAGTTTGGGAGTTGCGAGTCTCCTGCTGCCTCAATCGGTTTGTTTGGATCCTGTCTTTAGAAAGAGCAATAAAACAGCTTTGGTTTCCTAAAGGAAATGACTGTCTGGTGTCAAGGAAAGTTACAAATATTTTAAACACAGCATATATTTAAAGTGGTTGTGTTTTGCCACTGCCACTTTTTTGTAGCAGTCAGTGGACACTGAAATGTACCCCTTACAACCCTACTTTAAAAGAACCCAAACTTTTCCTTGAATATTCACATTAACAATTAATGAAAGCAGTAATTAATGAAAGTTCAATACTTGCGCTACCTGCAGGCAAAAATGTTGCTTTTTTTCTAAGAAGGAAATGGAATATACATTTCTTAATTAAACATAGCTGGAAATTTCCCTTTTAGACAGTCAATCTGAAATTGTAAAGCATTAAACGTTCTTCATGTAAATTCAAAGGTTGTGTCCCTTACACAAAAATGAATGAGTAGTATTATTATTATCTGTAGAAACGGTCATCTGACCATCTTTATACTTAAATATTTTTTTTTTATCTTCCTTCTTCAGTAACGGCCTGTAGAAGAGAGGGTGCATGTGACACAGGACTCCTCTCGGTGTTCAGGAGAAAATATGACCTAGCTAGAAGAAAAGTTCTGTAATACACACTCACAAAGTAGATATTTATTTGAAAGGAAATAACTGTAACACTCATTGCCTGCAGGTGTCTTGTGAATCAAAGTTGCACAAAAATGTTACTCTCTTTGCCTGTAGATGGCGCAAATTGAAGTGTCAGACTGATACCACTGCTGCTGCTACTTTTGTTCCCTTCTTCAGTGGAAAGAAGGTTTGAAAGTGCTGCTGCTTTGAGTGTCAGTTGGAAAATAGTTGCTGGTGTGTCCTTGTGACTGTACAGTACAGGTTCAGCAGGTCTCATCTCAAGTTTGTCCTGTTTCTCTCCAATAGAGGGCAGTGCATCCATGTCTATTTTTACCTTTAGTTGAAATCCTGAAGAGGGTAACTTACATATTCAAGAGTTTTGTTGACAGTCTTTGTGATGCACCCAGTGTTGCCATGGCAGTATTTTTGGGGATGCTCTGAAAAACAACAAACACAAAAGTATCCATTTGATTGCTTAATTTATTTCCATAATTTCACCAGAATAAAGCATCAAGCCTGAATTGCATAAAACTTGCACTGGCATAACATCACATGGCTTTCTTTGTGATCAACATTGCTTCAAATCATCAAAACCTCCGAAAATTTTAGATTGCACCATTTACTTGATGTATTGCATAATAGATTCTATCTAAAAAAAAATGTTTAAAAATGTTTTAGTTCTGTGCAATGTGGGCCTGTGTGGGAGTGAAAGTACTGCTGTGTGTGTGTTATGTGTGTGTGTGTGCGTGGGCACATGTGCTCTTCCATCCTAATACCAACCTTTACATCTTCCACCTCTCTCTGGATGAAAGTGCTTGGTGCCTGAAGTTGGGATGTAATCACGCTGGCAGGAGCAGTAGAAAGATCCATTCGTATTATGGCAGTTTGAATTTGGTCCACAGGGCTGTCCGAACTGGCACTCATCAATATCTGCAAGATGGAAATCAAGAGTTTAGCTCCAACTGAAGATAAACATAATATTATTATAGTGACACTCCCGACACAACTGATAAAAATAAAACAGCCATTAACAGACATGTCTGCAAAGTATAACTACCTCAAAAATGAGTAAAAATAATGGGGAAGCTGAGATGAAGTTAATGATTTATCTTCATTCATATAGAAAATTTGTTATGTGCAATCCACCTCATTAATTTTATTACACTGTATAATTGAGTTTGGAAGAGAAACTGCAGTTCTTGTATGCATATTAGACATTTAAATATTCATAAATCAGCTTCTAAAATCAGCTACATGCTTCTGCTCTGTATAAAATGGTGTTTGCCACCCAGTTAGAAATCTGCAGGAATACTTTATGCAACAGCATCCGTTAAAGGTGCCGTTCTTCTATTTCTAACCATGGTTACTCAGGATAGCAGATAGGAAGGAGGTGAAGGGCCAAGGCAAAAAAAATCACCTCCAATGTGTTTATCCTCCTCAGCAAAGTGAAAGAGAAAACACTTCACACACACACGTTCGAAGCACTTACACCCTTACAGCTGTGAGGTATCTGCTTTCACACTCACTCATGTACATGATATCTTACCCAGTTGCATGTGAGGTTCTCTGTCAGTTTCAGTGTATAATGTGTGTCTGATCATTACAGCATGTGAGCAAAACTAATTTTTGTTTATTTAGAATACTGAGTGAGTGAATTGGACGTTACCGATGCATTCGGTGCCATCGTTGGGCTGGAACTGGCCCAGTCCTGTCGATGTGTATCCAGAGACACATGTGCAGTAGTAGCTGCCCACTGTGTTGGTGCAGTTCCCCCTGTCCCCACAGATATTAGTCACATTCTGGCACTCGTCATCATCTGTGGTGGAAAGACAAGGATAGAGAGTAAACTCAGCTGGTTGCTAAAAAATAATAATAATAATTAAAAAAAAAACAAAAACATGTAACCTTGAAAACTTTTGTCCTCTTTCAAAAAAAAAAACCCAAACTGGATTAGTAAAGAAAAAAAAACACCTTTGCAGAATTAACAGACTGCTTTTGTGATTTGAACTTACAGAGAGACCTATTAAATGGCCTGCAGAATGATGAGAATGTTAGTCTTTTTAAGCACACTTCTCATTTTTACCACAAATAAATTCATTAAAAAATTGTTTAAAATAAAAAAATACTAATTTAACGGTGTTTAAACTTCTTGTTTATCTAATTTTCTACAATATAAATTTTTAATGCTCAGTGGATCATTAACAGAATTTCTCTGATCATTTGTACTGTCACATTGTTCTTTTTGCTTGTGTTCAGTCTATTATACTTCTTTTACTTGATTTCCTGCATTTCCCATAGGGCCTTTTTTAATATAAAACTGCCTGTACTATCAGAAAGTCCAGCAAAGATTGATGTTGATCCTTTAATTCAAAATAGGGCAGTAAGCTATCTCCTAATTAGGTTCACACTAGGAAACGCCGAAGATGTCATGACATGTTTGAGACATGGTGGAGGCAGTTTTTAACAGGAACATCTGATTTAAAATACAAAACCCAGAGATTATATCAGTCCATGTGTCAATCTCCAGAAAACTAACCCTCCAAAAAATTCACCACTGTAGCAGATTTCCAGTCAGAGTTTGCTGAGAGTACCTAAATATGATCCTGATTCTGGGTCCTGGTGTTGATTTTAACTTGATGAAGCTCAGTTGTGTTGTGTGTCTCAGGCTCCACTGTCTTGATTAAAGCCTTGGCTGCCTCTTACTTACAGTATATGGAACTTTTATTGTTCATTCACATTTGGTATTGCTGAGCAGTTGTTTTTGTCTGCGTTTGATTTAGAGAAACTCAAATTACTTTAAATATTTTTCGCTCTGTTGCTCGAGTTTAAAAAACATCAGATATAGAGCAGTTGGCTGCAGACGCCGCCGTGCCCCCACACATTACAGAAAGTGCTGTTCCAGCTCTATTTTCAAATACATCTTCCTGCTCTGGTCTCTCAGTTTATTGGAAATGACCTGGTAAGACTTTCCAATGGTGCTTTCACTTGTCTAGGTATGATGGACGTTGTGCTCTTCCTCTCCTCTTTACCTTTTGCACAAAAGCTGTCCGAGAAGGGATATCCTCTGCTCTGATGAGGCAGCTGACTGTATCCAAAGGGGAAATACCTTCCTAACAACAGGATCTGTGAACTGTGGTTACACAAACATTGCACCTACATACTTTGGGATTCACTTTGATGTCTCAGTTTTATCTTTTAAGCATTCAGTTGAAACTGTGTCTCTGTCCTTTTGTGGCTTTGTTGTTAAGAAAATGTCAAAAACACTAACAGATCAGTGTAACAACTCTATAAATCGTTTTTCTTAATTAGCATTTTTTAATTGAAGCACTTTCCTCACAGAGAAAAAAGGCAGTGCAGCATGAGCTAAATCATAGAACCTCATTCCATGATTTTTGCATTATTTGAACTCACACACCAAATGAAGGTTTTTGTTTTTAAATCCTCTAAAATATCAGAACTCAATAAACCCACGGAATTTGAACCACTCACAGATTTTGGTTTACTTTCGGGCCTGGAAAAGATGTTTGCTGTGATTGTGATTGAGATCACATTTGGTCAGGAAACAAAAAGGTTCCAGGAATTCTAAACAGCCCAGAAACATAACAGCAGTAACAATGCTGCCCAAGAGGCAATGCTGGGCATGAAAACTGTGACTTACAAAGCTGTATCATGGAGATGTTTTTTATATTGCAGTATTTTCTCTGTAATTAACTCTCAATGAGGTGAGCTGCCAATTAGCTGGTCGACAATACAGAACCTGCAGGATCCAAACCACCAGCTGGTCCAACAAATACAAAGTCTCAAGGAGAGTAGGCACACATAAAGCTACAGATACTGCTCAAATACATTTGACTTAAACTAATACATACATAGCCTTCATGGTTTGAAATGACAACATTAATTATTAAGCTTCATCCCAAAAGTAAAATAAGTAGGAACAAATAAAGTTTAACCCTCTTAAAATTGAGATAATAAGTGACAAATAGTCTAAGGAGACCAACTTAGCACAGAACATAGTAATTTGTGTTGTTCGGATCAGGACAAATAGTGTTTTATCTGTGTTAGAGTGTGTGCCCTTTGTCGCATCTTGATAAAAATTGGAGTTGTTGTTATGAAGGCGCATCTTAAGCAGCTGTAACACATCTAAAGCCTGAGATATTTTTAACAGCTGACATCCAAGTTATTTTGCTCTGCACAGTCAACCAGCTTGCTCTAAAAATGTACGTACAAATGTTGGCCCTCTATATGCATGTGATGAGCAGTCACAAACAACAAAGTCTTCCGAAAATAGTCAAGGCTTCTATGACAGCTACACACACGGCTGGTTGTGCTCTTGCATCATTGTAAATACTCAGTAACATATGGGTGGCTTTGTATGTCTGTATTCACCATTGCAAAACGTTGTTCCGTCTCCAGTATATCCGTGGTTGCAGAAGCAGCCATCGTTTGATCCGTTCAGGGTCTTGCATGTTGCAAGTTGGTGACATGAATCACAAATGTCAGAGAGGCTGCATGGATCCATCAGACTGGAGAGCCATGCTGTGAAAAAAGCGGTACCAGTGTTAAAATAGTCATATTACTTAAAATAAGTCATATTCTAAACCATTTTCCGAAGTTGCTGCCATGTTTTTTAGCATGTATGGTTCCACTAAAAAAAGTGTCTTTATCTCCGGCTGTGTTATCTTGCTGATACTTATGTAACCACATTGATCCTAATCCTTTAAACCACAGGACATACAGGTTTAAAACACAGCTTATGTAGCAACACAAAATCCTGTTATAATTTAAAAAAAATCTGTTTTAATTTTCAAATTATTTACAAATCTTACTACAAGCTTTAACACGGCCGCTCTATACAGACCAAACCCATCATAAGTTGGTATGGAAACCCCATAAATACACACACATCTATGACTGCCTCCCTGTAAGACACCTGCTACCATGCCAGAGGACACGTAAGCTCACGTACCTGTTAAAAGTACAAGTTTCATTGGCGACTTGAGCAAAGACTCCATACTTGCGCTGGGTCTGGATTTTACTTTTAGCACAGACTGTGGTGGGCTGGCTGGTGACGTAGTCCATTTCCTTGCATCAGTTTTCCTGTTTCCCTAAACCTGGCCCTTCCTGTCTTGATCTTTAATCTGCTTTCAAAAACATGCAGCCTTCACCCTCCCTTCACAAACCACTCCAACACAAAGCACCCAGCACACTTTTTCATGTGTTCTCGCTTTACACCTTATATGAGACAAGTTTAAGAGGCATTCGCACACTTTTTGTTGCGTTTTTGACCCTGTGATTTATGTCGCCATTTTGAGAACCTCGACGCCATTGTTCTCACTTGAACACGTACAAGCGCGCTGTGTAAACACAGGTCAAAACAACACCGAGTTTCATGGAAGGACGACCCCCTCCCTTCCGCAAAAGACTGTACACACATTTATACACACATTCCAGAAGTGTGTGTCTTCTAGAGACCATCTCAGTGTTCATCAGGCAGAAGGACAGGCCTGAATACATGTAACTCTCTCAGGCTTTTGCTGTTAGAACAAACTGATTCAAGTCTTTGAATTTCGTGTTTGATGCCTAAAGAATTACTCACCACCTTTTTTTAATATGATTAAAACCAAATTCTTGCTACATCTATTACTCTCAGCTTTGAGTTGTGTTTAAATGAAAAGAGAGAGAAAATACTTATAGATGGAAATCTGGTCTTAACAATAGCCAAATTGTAATTCTGATTGTTTTTTTTTAAAGTTTCACACATTTCCTCCCTGATCTGTTGAAGATATCATACACCATTAATAAGGCTGTTGAAGTCTGCTATTGTTTTACATTTCTATGCACGCTGCCTTAAAGAGAAAGCGTCTTCCTATCAATGGGGCCAACGCGACATAAACAGACTTTTACTGCAGACTTTGTGGTACAGTTAGCCTTTGAAGATAAGCAATAAAACAACATATTTTTTTTGGTGACTGTCATGGACCAGTGACCTAATTTTCTTTGTGGGAAATGAGCAGGGCTGGGCACTGGTTACGTTTTGTTGCTGGGTTACTGACCCACATAAAACAAAGTTGTGAGACGCAGCTTACCTAATGGCTAATGTCAGTTTTAACATTTTCATCTTTATTCAAAGCCTCAAAACTACCCATTTCAAGTGCAGATGTTTAATCCGCCACGCCCAGGAAAATCACTCCTCAGAATTGTTGTTTTAAGGTGGAATTCAACTGTGGCAGTTAGAAAACAGGTGAATTCAAATGTGAAACAGTGACAATAGTCCAAAAAGAGAAGTAGCCATTCAGGTGTAACTGAGGTCTTTTCAAACTGCCTTCTACTTCTTGGCACACAAACACATTCATTGATGAATAGTTTCATTTGGGAGATAAGTTCTTTGTTGACTGTACTGCAATCTGTGGAGGCGGTTTGAATTGCTTAGGCAAGGCGTTCAGTTTATTGCTGAGAAAGGCAGCTGCTTTGAATGACACCATTAGAAATGCTCTGCATTACTGTCCTGGGAAAGTGCTTGGTGAAAACCACATCTGAATGTCTCGCTCTGACACTCTCCTAATAGTAAGGAAGGAAGTGAAGTTGTCTCGAACAAACCTGGACTGATTGCAGCCTTCCTCCTCCGCTTTTTTGTCTCAGGAAACCTCTCATTTAGCAAGAAATTCGTAAAGCCCTCACAGGAGCTTGCTTACTCCACAATGACATTGTAAAAAAAAAAGACACCTAAGAGAAAAGATCTCTGCAACTGTGTGGAGCCAGTCTTGTGTAAATGTTTCCTCTTTGCCTTTGCTCTCTCATGGATATGGAAATTTTGATTCTGCAGCAGCAGAATTTTACATGGGTTCCTCTGTGTGTACGTCTGTGTGCAAACGAAGAGTGTTGTTTATGCTATTCAGTTGATATTGAGATTTGCCATACAGAGTACACTTGAGGATCTATTTTGCCATTTTTCATACATATCTGCTCTAATGTTGGCCTTATGTTGAGCCATGATGGCTGGACTGAATGCTGGGGCACAGATGGTAGCAACTGTCTCATGAACTTGGAGCTCTTGAATATTTCAGAGCACAAGGTTGAAGAGACAAAGCACGCTGTCTGCTCAGGTTCAGAGATGCCAGCTGCTGTGCGAGTGGACAACCCCGCAGCATTTACATCACACTGAAGTATAGGTGGTGCTGCTCCAACAAGAACACTTCATTCAAAAGAAACATCTATCAGAAAACTGGAATAACACCTGTCAGGCATTATAAGGCTAAAAGGCAAGTTCAGTATTGGTTGAAAATGAGATTTTGTCATTTTTTGTTTGTCAGCATTTGGTCATGAGACGATAAGAGGATCAAGAATATCCTCTTATAAAGTCAAGAAAACACCACAGTCTCAAAGTATTTTAAAGGCTATTTGGCTGACTAGTCTCTCTTGGAGACTAAACTTTCTTTTATACACATCTAAAAGCTGATTTTATATAACAAGGCAGTATTTACTGAATCATAAACCATAAAAGAAGTAGAGAACATTGTTGAATAAATTGTCTAAATATGCTTATTGTGTTTAATAATGCTTTGATCTCTGTAATCTTCTTCAAAATATACCTCATATGTCTGCATTTTCAAATTCTTAAACAACTAAATCAATACTCTGTTCATAGTGAAAAACAACATAAAAGGTTTTCATTGTCAAGAAAGAAGAGACATGTTAATAAACATACTATAATTCAAACACTAGAAAATAAACAAAAATTCCATGCTAACCCTGTTTTATCTCATTTTAGTAATAAAATGTTATTTTGGTATTTTGGTCATTAACCTATAATTTTGGCCAGTGAAATGACTGATTGTGATTAAATAATTTAAGATGTTTCATACTCCCTACATGACTGGAAATACATAACAAAGTTGGTTGTGTGAGGGAAAACAAGAAATCAGGATACAAAAAAACTCTCAATCCATTGACAAGATTTAATGGGTAAAGATTAATCCCACAAATCAGCTTTCTGATTACTTTTAGCTGTATATACATATATTTTTAAATCATAAATTGTGATTATATAGGGGTCATTTTAGGACTAGACATTTGGGGAGGCTAGCCATGACAGCAGGTGTGCTAGTTAAATTTTTTTTATGGTCAGTCAAATACATTTAACTCATAAAGTTTTGCATAAAAACAACTTATTAATAAGTGTAGTATCTATATTTTTTATTTTAAGTCCAAGTTTGGTGCGCTTGACACCAAGTTGCTAACCAATTGGAGGAGAAGTAAGGGCAATGATGACCGTGAGATACGAGAGTCCACAGAGGAAGAAGCTATTAGCTATAGACCTGTGTTTTACCATCTACTTATATCAAATCATCATAATCTCTTTTTTAAAAATAGGAACTGGTCCACGAAAGAGGAATGGTGTGAAGACAGTTTAGAGACAGGAGTCAAAGGTAAGAATAAAAAAAAAATAAAAAAAATAAAAGGACCTTAACCAAACTTATGTTTATATATCCAGTCAGTGAATAAGCTAACATTAGCAAGCCTAAATACAGAGTTTCCTCTTTTCACTTGCTATTATAGGATGACATTGCATACAGTAATGAGGACAAAAGCATAGAGAAATTATGAAAAGGTTTAAGAGCTTTTTTGACTCCCCAATGCTAGCATGTTCTCCACTTTCTAGCGCATTAGCCGATAGCTCTGCAGCTAACCTTAATGTTATGACAGTTTGCTAACTTACTAGCCATGCGGAGGAAATTGTCGTATTATAAAGCTGTTTTGTTTAGACGAATGAATGAACTTTGCTGGTAAACTCTCTGTTATAACCAGACTATAAAAAGTACAACCTGAGACCTTTAAGAGAGAGATGTGATATGTTTTAGCCAAGTTGTTTTGTAGCCCTATTGCTGCTAGGTTAGCGCGTTTTTACTCGTCCAACAACGTTTAGTTATGTCTGTTATACTCACTTGCACATACAATCAGTTTTTTTTTTAAAGTTTTTATTTTCTTATATGTTCTGCTGCCACAGAGAAAATAATCAATATAAAGCATCAGTGGGCTTGTTGACAGACAGCAGAAATATAACATCACCAATGGACTCAATAATACAAGCTACCAAGGTCAAGCTAGAAGTAGGTTAAGTGTCAAATACTCTCAAAAACTTAATATAACCGGTCACCCTGTTTGTGTATATGAGTGAAACGTCGGGAGGTGAAGTACTTACTTTGCTAAAAATCCACCGATTAATTAGGGCTGGGCGGTATACCGGTTCATACCCAATACCGGTGTTTTTTTTTTTTGTTTATGATATGAATTTTTCAGATACCCCGATATCGGTGTGTGTAGCGTACCAAACGTTGGGAACAGCACGCGGCAAACGTCGCGCCGCGGGACGTCGTTTGAGAGGGGACTGTTTTTGCAGTTGCACTAATTAAGCACGTGGGGACAGGTACAGGTACAGGTGTAAAGTGTTGAGCAGTGAAGAAAAATGGACCCAGGCAGTGTCAGTGAATTTGGCGAACAACCAGAAAAGGAACCTGAAGAACTTGTACCAAAAAGAGGAGCTGTGTCGGCTATTTGGAAGTTCTTTGGCCTCAAAAAATCCGACATAAATCAAACTACAATCTTTTGCAAATGTTGTCGGGCTAAAGTTGTAGCCGCTGGAGGCAACATGAGCAATTTGCTTCACCACCTCAGCCGCAAACATGTCTTGGAACATCAAGAATGCAGATCTGCGTCCTCCACGTCTGCAGGTAATGTTGGCAGTGGCACAACAATTTTGGCATCATTTTGTGTTGCCATGTAAACTTGTATTAATACCAAGGTGGACAACTGGACATTGTTTTTCTTCAATATTCATTCCTCGTGACAGTAAAAT
Organism: Acanthurus leucopareius; assembly: GCA_029814765.1. Taxonomy (NCBI): domain Eukaryota; kingdom Metazoa; phylum Chordata; class Actinopteri; order Acanthuriformes; family Acanthuridae; genus Acanthurus; species Acanthurus leucopareius. The sequence continues at coordinate 14,424,051 of JAQMCX010000045.1, forward strand.
AGGCAATTCTAAGCCAATTTACTGCAGTGATTCTTATCTAAATCATTAGAAAATGTGGTTAACACCCAGTCTTGCATGAAAAAAGAAAATACCGTCATATACCGTGAAACCGATATAATTTTGAAAAATACCGTGATATAAGTTACATTTTTGGTCTTACCGCCGAGCCCTATGATTAATGCTGTTGCTTTTTATAAGTAAACCATTTGTCATGTTTACTGTATCTCCAGATAAAGATATTATTAGCTATCATTACCTTCTTGCTTTAATGTTATGTTGGCCTTCTTTTCTATAGTAGCCTATTGCATTTTCCATACCGATGAACCTGCTGGTATTCATTATTGACTGAGCAGACAGTATTACCTCACACACATACTTAACAGGGGTGCTTGTTTACTATCCAGAACTTCAATGTCAGTATTTAACTCTATAACATGACAGCAACATTGAGGCTTGGTTTAAGCGCTTGGAGATGTGTAACTGGTAGCTGTAACTAACTGCTGCAAGAACACTACAAATAATTCATAAAGCAACATTTTGTGTCTATTCTACCTTGATTTACATATTTAAAAATAAATTTGATGGCACACTGACTTTTAGGGTAAATGATTCTGATCTCTAATTACTGCACAAGGTCACTTGGTACAAAGTACAAAACCCTGCCTCGTGTTACATGGCAATCCACCTGGTAGCTGACCTTGAGGGAAATTAGTCATATTTTATGTAGAAAATGCTCTTTCAATTTGCCCCTCATATTCTCTGGCTGCTCTGCTTTGACTCTGATTTGCTAATTTCTCAAGTGACCTGTAACTGCTGCTACTATGGCTGTTAGTTTGGTTTGCCATGGTATATTTGCATGGTATACGGTATATACATTTACATGGTATATATGCAGTGATATATTTGTTTTTACACTTTACGACAGGATCTTTGGACTGCCATGAGGAGGAGATTTTTAATGCCCGCAAGGACGGACCCTGTGGAGGATGCCGGTGGGAGACAGGGCAGAATGTCTAACAGAGCAGAGTCAGGCACCCTGCAACTCAAGCAGTTCACAAGGTAAATTCCATTAAATAAAACCTTCAGAAGTATTCAGAGGTAAAAAACTTGTCTTCTTGCTATTAACTTATATGAAACAATATTCCGTCTGTCAGAGTGTAGTTTTTCCTCTTTACTGTCTCTGCTGTGGGTCTGACAGCAGACAGGAACCCCATCACAACTCGTGATGTTAAAGTTGTTTTGCAAGAAGTGTGTCCTCACCACCCACACATTGTATTGTTCCCATAGATTTAGAGATGCAGTGAAAAGAGGGGGGCTTGGCTCTGGGTTCAAGCAGCTGAGTGGTGGTCAGGTGACAGGTTAGAGTCTACTTCCTCTCACATCCGGACATAGAAACAGAAGAGTAGACACTATTTTTCTCTTACGCCTTTGAATGTGCTGCATCAAGGCTGTCGTATTTTATATGCAGTGAGAGGGGCCTGATTGTTAGATAATATGTATTCATAAATACCACAAGACCTCAATTCTCAGTTTTACCATTTATGGACCTTGATAAACCCCCTCTGTGTATATGTAGGGATGAAGTTGGAGATTACTGTAAGAGTAGTTCAGAGAAATTTTCCTTAACTAATAATGGCATCAAAAAACTCTGCTTTTCCAGACATATCCATTAAGATGTTGTTAGGTTATATTATACAGTGCTTAAAGAGTAAAAATGAAATGAATACTCAACAGCTCTGAAAGAAAACGTCATGTATGAATGAATGAATGAATGAATTTTATTTTCGAACACATAACAACATGTACGTCATGTAGATAGATTTATTTGTCCTTTACAGAAGTGACAACAATTATCCTGTAAAGGACAAATAAATCCATCTATGTATCCATGTAGTGCCTAAGAGAAATAGTGCAAGAGGTGCAGGGTTTTGGGTCGCACTTTTAATTTGTTACACAGAAGCATACAAGGCCAGTATAGCTAATGTTTGCTAAATTGTTTTAGGTCGAAGTGGACATCCCTGGAAATATCTGTCAGGTTTTAGTTACATGCTTGAAACCACTTGTTGTAATTGGAAAGGTAATTGAATGGTGCGTCAGGCGATTGAGGGGATGATTGACAATGTTTTTTTCCTTGCCGATGTTATAAAACACACACACATGCTGCTACAGTGTGCTACAGCAGTGCACTACATCACAACGCACAACTCTTTTGCAAAGCTTGCAAATCGTCTATGTGGCATCCAGGGACTTGCCTTTTTCATTAGGGTTTAAACCAAAAGTATTTCCAAATAGGCAACGTTACATTTTTTTTCTGCACAAGCTTCATGGTTGTTGTGATGAGCAAAAAATGGTGCAAAACGAAACCTAACTGACCTGGTGACTGACCTGACCCTAAGGTGACGAGCCTAAAGGTGGAGCAGCTATTCCTTTTTAGACATATTTGAATTGAAAACCATTAATAATTGAATGTGTCGTGTGCTCCCCCAATGGCATCGTGTATTGGTGATCTCACAGGGTGGCAATAGGATGATCTGACAATGGCAAGATTGCTGAACTCCTGTCAGTTATACTGGACATTTGTACTGTGAGGCCATAATAAAAAGTTGCTTTATTTTACTTATTTGAGAGGAGGCTGCAGTTCATTCATATAACAGAAAGAACAAGGCTCAATATTTTTTTTTTTCCGAGGTCCCTTGATGCACCTTAACTTCAGTTTGACAGGGTCAGATTCAAGCTGGTATGCAGTGAGTAGCAATGGTTGACTTTGCAAGTATTAAGTCATGCAGAGAGCGTTTTTTCAAGTTCTGAGTTTTTTGAACATATAGCTTTCTGTTGAATTGTCATTTTTATGTAAAGCTATTTTATCCACATAATTATATGGAACATGGGAAGTTTAAGAACTTTTAACTTTTTTTTGTAAACAGTGTCACAGCTCATGTCAATTAGATTATTTTGTCTTTTCAATATCTTTATATTGTGGATTAATCCTTAGCAACAATAATCAAGTTCATCTGATCAAAAAAACTGGGAGAGAACATTAAAAAACAACAAACATCTGGCAGCAAATAAAACCCATCATTCCCATACCAATACTGTATTGTTTAAATACCAAACACTGGATGGCAATTGATCTTGCAATTTCCAGACAAGTATGTTTATTACTTTGGTGATGATAAAATGATGTAACATAAAATACTTACTCAAAATAGATATTGCTTACCCCTGCAAATGCACATAACTGTGTAGCACTCTGTTCTTGTATTGGAGTTCTTTTTTTTTTTTTTAAATCCATCATTTGAAGAGAATAACTTAAATTGCAGTGGTGCTGCTTTCATCTTTCCTGATGTCTTGATGCTGCTGCAATTTATTTAGGAAAGGTGCAAAGAAGAGACAAATAGAATAATAGACATAAACTATATCGTAATATATGTCAAACGAACAACCCTGGTGCAACAACACCTTGCCACCAAGGGCTGATGTCCAAACCAAGAATAAATTCCATTTGTATAGACAGTAGGGGTAAAGGGGAAAAAATCGATTCACATAGGACTCACAGTTTTACAGTGATACAGTATTGATTCACAAGCTGCTTCAACCAGCAGTTTCAAGCACTTTTTGATTCAGTCATTAAATAATAACCTTTGTGATATGAACGTGAAGTATATTGTAAACTTTCTACGCCATCACTCAGAAGCCTATGTCTGAGAAGTGGAACAGTGATCAGCTTAAACAAACAAGGCTGACCTATCAGCAGTGCAGCATGAAACAACTCTTTGGTGAGGGATATTCCTCTGCATTCAGCCTGTTTCACCTCGGAAACCTTGTGTTTGCTCAGTGTTGTTTACAACAATGACTGTCCCCAGAGCTAACGGTTCAGCAGAGAACCTGCTCCCCACTGCTGGAAAAAGAAGCATTAAAAACAACACATAACAAAAAATAACAAATACCAGTTATGTTTTATATTGTATTGTATTGTAAAGTCCTCAACAATCAGCTCTTGGGTTGTATAATTTTCTCCTCCTTAGTAAATATTATAACCAGTCCTCAAAGCCTCTCCATACCTCTCAAAGTTTTCAGCCATCTTAAGCTGAAAGAAACACAGCAACATTTGACTTTGACTTGACAACAGTCCTAACCTAGCATAAATCGACAGAAAGAGCAGAAAGGCCTCACACAACTCACTTTAGGTATAAGCTCATAAATAATGTAGCGCACCTGAAACTTACTTATGGGGGATTTACTGTGATCATTTCAGCTTTCAGCTGTTAGCCAGATCCAGCCTGCACCTGTTGGTCATAAGCACTTTGATGTCTGGTTTGTGTCTCTCGGTGTGCTTGCTGGGTGGTGCATTAAATAGTGATAAATTAAGGTATTAAGGTAGATACCACCTTTTTTCTAACCACAATAATTACTTCGAAGAAAAATAATAGCTATTCAGATATATGTATGTCACTAATGACTCATGAACATTTTTCTGTTATATAAGTACAAGACATTAATTATCAGAGGCTTGCCCACTTCAATTATTTGTGAAGCACTGTAATTTTAATGCTTAATCATCCTGTCTAATAAATTAAAAAGATACTTAAAATGAAATTACAATTTCCACAGTTAATTGATGGGAACAGATTATATGTATGTATATGTATGTTTGTATATACAGTATATTTAATTTTTAAATATGTAAAAAAAATTCCCCATATTATGTTGTCTCCTCTTAAAAGAGCCAAATAAATATGCTGTAACGATGCTACATAAAGATGGATATTTCAAATGTTACATTAAATACATTTTTGAATTTCATTTTCAATCAATTTTTTTCATTAAAACTAATAAAGTCACATTAAACATGACAGTTTATCCTACTCAGAAATAAAATGTACTCTAATGATGTCCCTGCACCATTTTAGATATAAAAATATACTTTGTTCTGTGTCAATTCTGCATCTTGACTGGGTTTTGAAAAAGGAGCAATTTTTCCAACGATGGGGTGCAATTTACAAATGAATTTCCTTCACGCTCAGCTGCTTCATAAAAGAATTTGTCCTGACTCAGATTGAACACAGTTGAATGATCTTATCCATATTCCCGACTTCTTTACTAGACAATGTTTTTCATTTTCTCAAACACAGAAGTCTAAAATTTCCATGTTCTCAGGTGCAACAAGTGTTACTGATTGGGCCTTTTCTTTCTCTGCCACCAACCTCTTGTTAGGTTACCGACTGGAACAAAATGACACTGGAAAGAACTCGTGCTCTTTCACGGATAAAGGGGAGATGACAAAGCTTTACACTCACAATTTTCCCAACTGCACAAAACAAAATGATCGCTATTGCTTTTATGCAAGTTTTTCAACAAAAGTCAAGCAGTAAAATTACTTATAATTAAAAGCAAATATGACAAATACAGTCAGTCCACTTCAGATATAGTTGAGATTCTTCCCAGTAAGTCACATTTAAACGATCTGAAAAATCTTCTTTCATCTTTCTCCTGTCCATCCATCTTTTATTTAATATTTTATACATGTTTATATGTAAGGGTAGCAAGTAGCAATTATTTTCAAAGCTGATTAATCTGATTATTATTTTCATAAATTATTAAATTAGTTGATAAGTCATTGGGTCTTAAAATTTTAAAAACTGGTGAAAAGGTCAATCAAACAAGAGAAGTTGGTATTCAGGTTGGTTGCTGAGAGCAATAATTCAAATCCAAAGATACTTAGCATTGCAACACAACATGTAAAGCAGTGAATCCTAACGTTTTGAAAAAGTGGAAGTGGATAATGTTAGGAAGTTCTGCTTGGAAGATTTTACTTAATAATGATGTTCAGGGACAGTTGGCCCAGAAATAATAAACATATTTTTCACTTGCATGTTGCTGTTTGCATGTCTTGATTGTTTGGTGTGAGTTGTTGTTTTGGAAATATTAAGCTAAGAGATGTTGGTCTTTTCTCTAATTTAATGGGAAAATATGGCATACAGAGGCTCATATGCATAACAGTGCACATTGTAAACATTACTGGTGCCCCCCTTGACTGGATTGCAATGTTAGCTAGCTTTGTTAGCCTAGTAAGTTAGCCTCCTGTCCATGAATAGATGCATGCTTCGCACAGTGGTGGTAATCATTTATCTCAAACAGATAAGGACAGAAAATGAAAAAAAAAATTCTTAGAGAGAAAAAAGTTTATTAAATTTAGCTGCTCACTTCAAGGTCTGTGGATCATGTTAAATAATCAGGTCATGATTCCTGGAGAGAAAAATTGCTGTTGAGTTTTTCAAAGGATATTTTTTGCATTTTGATTATCAGAGATTGACTTTTGGGTTCCATAATAGTTGACAAACAGCAGACATTTGTAAAGTCAGTATATCCAAAACTCAGCAGCTTATTCCAAACAATCTATATGGTTAAATGGCTTGACATATGATAGGAAAAAAAATTGTTTGTTTATTTTTAATTTAATTTAAATATTTTTCTGAGTAAAACCTTCCCTTTTGATTTGTAATTGAATTAAATCCTCATTTTGTTTAAATTTTTTGTTTTAGAAATTCTCATTATTATTCTGTAATCTAGTAAAAGCCCTACATGTATTGAACCCACAGTCCATATCAGTCGCAAAGCTTTTAATGGTCACATCATGCCTAAATCTAATGTTTGTATTCATATCATTTATTTATTTTCATGCACCTATTTTGAATTTACTGTGAGGACACACAATCACTCAAACCTTCTCACATATGACCTCATACACCTGCCATTCACACTTCCAGAATGACTGCATGTTATGATGTTAAAAACTGCATTGATACATCCTGGCATGATGTGTTCTAACCTTTGGTGCGATTGATTTATGCAAAGCTAAAGGTGAAGCCATTAGTTTCTGGTATGATATCCCTCTGTGAGGCCGATTCTGAATTTATAAAATTTCAAGAAGCTCTGATAATTTAATTTGGAGTGCCCTTTTATAGGTTAGGTCACCTGCAGCGCGCCCTGCAAATTGAATAAAGAACAGTAATAGAAAACAGGATGTCAGGTGGGCTCCCTGCTTATAAAATCATTAACAACAGTGTGTCTTTTCTCATAAAGGAGCCCATTTATTCTAAGGAGGAAATGTTATGAAAGTGTCGGGAGCAACTCAATTTATTTTTCATTTGGAATTGACTCAGGAGAATCACTGAGAGGGTTAATAGCTGCATGTGTACATCAGCAGTGTGAACTAATAGGTTTGAGAAAAGCCTGTTTAAAATACTGCTCAACATTTTTTAAATAATGTTCTCACCTTGACTGCCTTTTTAAGAGAGTTGCAGTCCCCATGCGTATTTTTTATGATACTTTTTATAAAATACTTAATCAATAACATGATTATTGTTCAACCAGCTAAACAACTTTTGATCCTGAAATCATTGCATGTTAACATAACTGAGATTTCCTTGTAAATTCCTTGTCCACATATTTATCTTCATTGTAAAAAGGGAGGATGAGAGACAGAAACAGACTGCACCCCCTACACTGCTCTCATGCTGATAGCTTTGTTTGGGTCATATCAGAATAATGCGGCAGCGAGGTCAAATCCTCTCCATCCCTAACAGACTTCCACAGAGCTCCTGGTGCTCGCAGCATGACTCAGGCCATGGACCGCAGGAGGTAGAAAACCCTGCCTAATCCCTTCAGTGCTTTTACAAATATCTATATTTCCTTGCTGAGGTGATCTGAAGATTACTACCACAGCCCATGTATCTGTGGACAATGAGTTATTATTGAACCCACATGGTGGTTTTTCATCGGCCCAGCAATCTATTTTATGGCTCAAGCAGCTTTTCTGCCATGGATCTTGGGAATACAGTACAGTGCATGTTTCAGCAGCTGCTTAGGGTTTCTTGCTTTGTTCACAAGTAAATATCACATATTTTTTTCCCAAACATCATCATCCACATTTTCTTTTGTCTATATTTGTTCATTACTTTTTTTAAAAAATATTAAAATATAGAAGATTTTTTTTTTTCTGTCAGTTGACAGAATTTTATTTAAGCTAATTTGATCTTGAAGCTGAGATTGAGTGAGTGCAGCCATGTACTCAATGCTTTGAACAATATTGGACCCTCAGGCAGGACATTTAGTTTGTTTGGAAGCTGACTATTTATTGCCTGGTTCCACTGCATTATTTTTGAAAATACTGCCAACAATGTTGAAATTTCCAAATGATTGACCAATAAATATAGTTTCTTGTGGCTGATAATATCAATATATTGGGAGATTTGTAGTAAGACTGGAGTTGATATTGTTCACCTAACAGTTTTGATAAGGATTGTCTAGATTTAATAGATATGTGACATTACACTGCTGAAAAATCAACATGTCAATACTCTCAGATAGACAAACCAGGTAATGGGGACACAGTCTGTAAACTTACCTTAAACATGACCGCTGTCAACTAATGTTAAGTTTAAAAATTAATGGTCGAGCTTTAATCAAAATGAAGATTGGCATTAATGAAAACAACTTTTTATTTGATGACCAACAAGTCTATTGATTAGACAATGATAGTTGCTGGTATTGGGCTTGTAATGTAAGAATATAAGTCAGTGTCAAATACAGTAAGGAGCACCCCCAATTGAGTTACAAGGGTTTACCTTATATGGAACAGTAGATATGGTGCAGTCCTGACCACATACTATATTTATGTTGTTAGCACGTGGAAACTGAAGGGTTCATACATAATCCTTTGCCCTATTTCCCTTGCCTCTACGGATGCACAGTACAGTTGAAGAAAGGAAGCTGTATACAAATAGAGAACTGTTTTAAACACTATCATCTGCATACACCATTATAGTGCACGCAGTTGAACCCACTATTCCCAAGTTAATGTATGTATTCATTTGTGTAATCTGCAGTGTAAGATATCATTATACTGTAGGATTGAACACTGAGTATACGCACACTTATGGGTTATTAATGCATGTTGTGTATTAATTAGTATGCTGACTCTCTGGTGTGTTTCATTAGGGGCTGGGCGTTTGAAGTGTTTCTTTACCAGCAGAGGATGCTCATGGCTTTACAGCCAAGTCTGAAGAAGAGGAGCCTCTCTTCCTTTTTCCCTGGAAGTTCACCCACCAGGGAGACTTTGCTAATAAGTTCCCTGGGCTAAACCCAACCTGTTTTCAGCCTCATTCCTTGCAATATAGTGAGAACGAAGGATGCATTTGCTCTTGTAGACTTTTCAGTGGGGTTTCTTACAGTTGTAAAAAATGTTGTGGTATTGCATAGTTTTGGACCTTAAAAACTGACTGTTTGTTTCATGAATAATGAAAACACATGAATCAGTTTCTCGTGACTTTCAGTCTCTGTGTTCACTTTCCTCAACACTTCACAGCAGTGAATAAGGATGAAATAAATTGCCTTAGTGAGGGCAGGGCCATTAATGGTCATATTTTCAGTTTAAATCTGAAATGGAAATGAGAGGCAATTATAACAGTTTTTAATATTACCATTATTCCATGGTGACCCTTCATTTCACACAGTTTGGGCACTTTGGTTGAAGCAGGCCTGCTGAAAGTCACAGAGGCTTTTGTTTTTCTTTTTGTCTGAATGGGTGACTTTTCTTCGCTTTGACCTCCTCAGAGGAGTGCTTTGTGCGCTCATTTTGCTATTTTATTTTTTCTTTTTTCTTTTTCAGCTGTGTCAGGGTGTCTGACTGTCCAGGAACAGGCACCCAATCTACCCTGCTTACACAGAAAAAGGTTTCACAGGCTTCTGTGATTTCTAGGGGGAATCTCAATCTAAATGTCCTTTAAGACACTGAAAAGCAGCTGAAATTGTCTTTATATGATTTCTTTTCAGGTTTCAACCTTTATTCTTAGACAATTTGAGGAAGTAAATGCATCTAGGAACAGAATGCGTCAAATGATATCAGACATTATAAAGTTGAAGATAGGGTGAAGCAGTTAGATAATTAATGGACTAGTTGACTGACAGAGAGGTTATTAACAACACTTTTGACTGTCAATCATTCAAGTTCATATTTAAGGACAAATGTTAAATGTTGAAGTTGTAGCTTCTCAGATGTTTATATTCATGTGGTTTTTAGTCTTCTATGATTGGAAACACAATACTTGGGGTTTTGGACTTTTGGGCTCTTAGAAAATGTCATTTTTCACTGATCTAGAACAAACGGTTTAATAATTAATCCGGAAAAGAACCGGCTTATAAATCAGTAGCGAAAATAATCATTTACTAGAAATCAAGAAAATCAATACCTTAAATCACCGTTTAAATATCTCAATTCTAATTGTTAATCTTTATTTATGAAACCTTGAGCATGCGTTTTTTTCCACTGACATTGTGAAACCTTTGTCCATCTTGAGCTCTTCTTTTGTTCTCTTTTTCCTCCTCAGTACGTTTGTGTGAGAGTGATGCTTGTTGTCACATATTTGGACAGGGCAGCGCCTCTTCTATCAGTGGAGGGTGTCCACATGCTTGTGAAGTTATCACCCACAGCAGATCAAAGACAGTTGGCGCATTATTTATGCATTGTTGAAAGGTGAGGTATTCAGCAGAAGTCAGGCAGCAAAGCATAGCTACCCCTTTTTTTGAAGTAATGACTTCCCCTTGATTGAGTGCTCCCAGTCAGATTCAGGCTGGGCTTTGTGTCCAGTTCTTTTTGTTCTGTATAAAAGGCCATGATGTGAGACATGAGGTTCTGGAAAAAAGTATCCATAAACAGTGTTATGTATTCTTTTTATAAATATGCCACAGTAAACTATTGTATTTTCACAGAGTTTCATCATTAAATTTCAAGCATCTTGTCCAAACAAATACTAGAATAGAACACAGGTGTCACCATAAACACACTACCAAATTTTTTTAACTTGTGGTCTAGCGTACGATATGTTCAACTTTAATAAATGTTAGTCAGAAACACCTCAATAAATAGCTTGACAAGACTTGAGATGAAAATGAATAGTTTGATAGAATGAATAGTTAAACAAATACATTCTTCGATTCCAAGTTGTTCACCCTGAACTATGATGTTTTTTAGAGGCAACACAGCAGTGAGCCTGAGGCTACTTTTTGCTACCTGTACTGTCAAGCCTAAGGCAACTATCTGGGTCCACACATTACTGCAGCTTTTGGATCAAATGAGTTCACTGGTCAATTGAACTAACATGTTCTTATGTTAGGAGACACATGCAAATAGAGAAAACACAAACAAAATCCAATCCACACTACAAACAAATTTGTTTCTAAAAGTGCTTAAACAGTTTTATGATTCACAAGGTTACGTGTTGGGTCTGTATACCATCTGTTCATTGTTTTCCTGTTATTTTGTGTTGTACTTCTTCTCTGCAAAGTCAGATCTGCAGTGTTCATGTGCTCCTCCTTTTGGGAGCACATGAACACTGCAAGATATTTGAAATTTAAAAAACGATTATAGTCAGTTTTAAGGAGCTTGGGAAAAAAAGTGAAAAACTTCTGTCAAACAGAGATAAACTTCTCGTTCACAAGTGATACAGATAGACTTTGAAATTTTTTAAACATGGAAGTGACCAAGAGCATAAAAAATCTTTTTCCTACAGTGTACAAATTTCCCTGCAAACCACTAACAGATTTTTTATCATCTTCACCAATTAATTTTAAGTCATTGTAGTTCAGACAGCTCAAGACAAGACAAGCTCCACAGTGGCCTCTTTTGGTCGCACTTGTCAATGCAGCTTCATTAGTAATTCAATACCTTTAATTATTACTACATGACTTGATGACATAGTGTTGTAATCGACTCTGATGTCTCTATGTTTTACACCCAGAGTCCCTAATCACCATCAAAGCACTAGTACAGAACATCTTCACCTTTATTATTGGCAGTAATACCATTTCTTTAAAAATGTGATACTGTGTGATGTGTAGCTTTTTAAACACTGGGGCTGAGGTTATCACTTTATCATGACAATGCTTGGCCTTTTGTCTTCTTGATCTTGGGATATTTCTGATTTAATAAGGCACACGTATGATTATTATGCATGCTACGGGCAGTTTGTCAACGCTAGTGGTAGTATTGTAAAAGTTAATATATGTCATAAACAATACATCTCCTCAAAAATCATTTAAATGACTAACCCAAAGCTGTGGTCACTTTCAGTGCTTGTGTGTAGTAGAACAGTAACACAAGAAGTCAAAAGTTCAACAAAAAGCATTAATGGATAAAACAAGAACTTAGTTCAAGAGCGTCATAAGTTGCACACTGTGGCATCACTCCTGTTCAGCACTTTTTAGTCCCCCCGGTAGTGCTTCTTTTGTTTTGTGTATATACAGCACATTTCTGTTTTTGGTTGTGTTGGACTTTAAGCACATATTTGGTTATGTTGTATGTATTTGCAGTGTGTTTGTGTATTTGCAGTGTGCTTTTTAAGTGCTGTGCATGCAATGTCAAAGTGATGGTGTTTTTATAATTTGTTTGTGTTTTGTTCATTTGTGTAGCTCTTTTGACCATATGTGTATCTTTTGCCTTCATTAATTGATTATCTTCGTATTACACTGTCACAACCAATGTTTATGTCAGTTTCAACTCAAGGACTGCAGGAATTGAGAGTGTAATTGCTCTTGCTTGCTGTTTTGTTTATCTCAGCAGTGGAAACTGATAATGAAGCAACATTAAAGGATCTGTAGGTCTCTAAATGAATTTTTCTGACGACCTCTGAAAGCAGATATAAGCAACTTGCTTACAAAGGACTTTTTTCACTCAAAGGTCACCCAGGATAAGTGGTGAAGGAGGTACACCTCGTCATTTTTTGAAGGACTAAGTGTTCTGCACTGAAATAGACCACTGGGAGACTCAAATGACTCAAAAGGCTATATCTGCGAGCACTTGTGGTCGACGTTATTTATTTATTAATTTGAGGCCTGTCTACTGACACATCTGAGTGGTCTAATTGCTGCGAATTGACACCGGTTACTGTCCATAATGGGAGCTTGGGAGTCTTTCCTAACCGCGGTTCATTCAGCTGCCCCTCGCTGCAACTTAACTGCTCTTAAAATGTCTGATTGCAACATGGGAGCTGTGGGGCGAGACAGGATTATCAGTCTTTGTTGTGTGACTGTGTCTATTATCCTGACCTCTATTCACAGTGGGCCCTTAGGAGTGTCGCTTCCAGCCACACAGCAAACTACCCCATCCCCGACAAACAACAAGTGAACCAGAGATCTCCCCCTGTCCCAATGCACTAGACACTTACAGCTCCAACACTGGGCAATGCAATTCACTGCAGGTAAGGCTATCAAATCCCTATTGATTTAATAAAGATAAATTGGAGGCACTTCCTTTCAATGTTATTGCAGTAGATGCGATTGATTGTTTGTGTTGACTGGTGATATTGTCACCTAGCTGGATGACTATTGCTAGTTTAGGAAGTTCATTACTAGTGAGGAGCGACTGGCAGAGTCTTTAATAGGGAGATAAAATGTGGCAAGGATGTTTGGGCTGCTCTCATTGTGCTGTGTTGTTAAACATGACAGTGATAAAGCTTTGTAGCTGTTTGTGTGTGTGCATTTGTGTGAATTTGGGAAGAGTAATGGGCAACTTGACTTAACAGTAATTTTTTTTTGCAAAAAAAGCTAGCATGTGTGTATTTGGGTGCATTTATTCAGTATCTTCTAAAGTGTTTTTTTTTTTTTTTAATTTTATTTCTCCTGTTGAATATGTCCTTGTCAGGCTAATAGTCAGATCATTTTGAGAATGCAATAAGGTTTGTTGGGGCACATTGTCTTTTATTCTATTTTGTTATTATATTTCCAGAACAAACTGTTTTAATGTTGGAGTGGCATGAATTAAAAATGTAATACTTAGCGAAAAAAAAAGATGGGAATTAATTTGCTGTTCCCAGATACTTTTTTTCAAGTTAAGCTGTATTTGGTCCTGCATTTTGAGCGAGAAGTGATAAAAAATTAATTAATTGTATTATTGTTAGTGCAATTAATTATTAATTATACATGAGAGTGACAAGCAGTAAATTTGACATCTTAAGATAGGGTTTAATATTAGTGGCAAAAATGAATAGGGGTTGACAGAGTACCTCTGTTGGAGGGAAAATGTATGTGGAAAACCTGCATTAGGGATTCAAACTTGTATTCTCTTTCATAATTTCATAAAATAAATATTTTGTGTGGTCATCTTTTTTAATAACCTTTAAAATAGTCACTGTATGGGGTGAAAATTAGGTTGCAGAAAAAGTTTCTCAGCTTTTTACTTTTTGTGCTGCTGACATATGGTAAGAATAGTACAACAATGCCAGAGGACACAAATAGGGAACCTTGTCGCAGCTCCCAGAGGTTTGTGGATTGAGGTCTGGCACAACACAGCACACAGGCGTAGTAGGCTTTGGAATTCAGCTCCATAAATACATACCCATTAAAGCACAACTGATTAATTCATCATGTTTATTTTCATGGTGGATGTCATGTATCCTATATATAACTCGCATAATCATAAAGATGTCAAGGCGCCAAAAGTTTTGAGGGCTTTTGTGGCACTTCTTCAGGATTAAATTTGACCTAAAACCTAAATACACACATGATGAATGAAGGATGAAGAGAGACAATAGATTTTTTTCCCCTGTTTTTGCTTTAAGTATTCGCATAGTCGATTGAACTGTCTATGCTGTCATGGCAGGTTTAAAAGAGGAATAGGCATTGAAGTTAACATCATCATTCATTAAACCTTTTATCAAACCAAATATGGTTGTGCGGTAGTTTCCTTGAGCCTGTTCTTTCAGGAAAACAGTGCAAACATATTCTTCTCCATCGGTCTTGAGAACTTTTCAACCACAGCAAGTATGAATTCAATTTATTTCTGTCTGCCCTGATTCACCACAAATTGCTTAATGGTTTGAAACTTACTCCTGACAGCACCATTAGAGACTTGTGTAGAGATAATTTCCAGTGAGGGCCATTAGAAATGTTTTGTACTATATGCAGTTTTTATTGCTGAAGAGAATTGAAATTGGGTCATCCTATAAATGTGCTCTGTTGGACAAGAAATAACAAAAAAAAAAAAAAAAAGTTTTAAAACGGAATACTAATTACCAAAGCTTTAACTTTGAGAAACCAAAAGCAATAAACATACATTATCAGATGAAAGCCAAATAAATAGACCAAATAGTGGCATCTGGAGGGCGCTAATCAACTTCATACACACATGGTGTGATTAGACACAGTTTTAGACAATTGTTAAGAACAAAGAAGCAATGATTTGGCTTCCTGTGGTTACAGGAAATAACTCTTTGAACTCACTTGGTAGATTATTATTGCTGAAGTTATCTCAAACTTGTCCCACTGTGAAGCAGAGATGGTCCACAGGCAGCGGAGTCTCACTTATCCTCCCTCAGCCCACTACATCAGATGGGGATGATTGCAGTCTTGAAATCAATGAAACCACAAACCTCCCTGATAATATTCCCTCTTGGGCTGCTCTGGCAGATACAGTAGGATCACTATTTGTCGAGCCACTGGATTATACTGGAGAAATTTGTGGGCTCATTTTGTGATCTGTACGCCATGATTTGATGCCTGAATGTGCTTAATTACCAAGGCTGTTACAAAGTGTATAAGCAGCACAGAAATAATTTTATTGGGAAAGTAACAGTTTTATAATAAGTAAACAGTAATTGTTTTATTTGTGTGACAGTCAAATATTAAACAGTGAGTTAACGTGTTTCAGTGTTTGTTATTTTTGTTCTCAAGTGTTGAGAGGAAACATTCAGGAGCACTTGTAAATGATGACACTTTTGTTCTTTGGATTTGTGAGATCATGCCCCCCTGAGTAACATCCAAGGATCTCTAAGTGGTCCGATTTGACAATATAAAAGTCTCTCAAGCCCTCCGATCAATCATTGCTTTCCACTGCATTATTCCCCAAACAATAAAAAAGACAATATGAGATTAATATATAGTCTGTTCTTGGCTGGGATTTATCCTTGTGGGGCGGGTAACGTCTCCTTGTCTGAAGCCACTGAGCAGTAAGAAGGATTTGGTTGACAGAGCACAGCGGGCCTAGAGATGTCTCTGGATTTGAGGTCACTGGTGAATAGCAAAGTTATCTAAAGCCCCAGTTTGTGTCTCTCCCCCCCTGTCCTTCCCAGAGAGAGAGTCAGAGATTAGTGGTGCATCCATCCTCCGTGACCTCTAGAAGCTAAAGAGATACTGCGTTGCCATCTTGTGACGTGTCAAACAATGCAAGGCCAAGACTGCCACTTCAATGCCATGCTACACCACTGGATGGCCCTTTTGTTAAACGCTTTGGAATGATCTTGCATATCATTTCAGCCTGTATGCACCATCAAGGACACCACCCCCCATCCAATGGACTATCTTTTAAAGACTGCAAGATTGTACTGCAAAAGCATGTACTGTAGTGACATTACCAGGAATAGATATGCACTCAAGTTATGTGTGAATGTTTAGATGAATTACAGTTGCTGAGCCTCTTGAGAGCTAGCAGGGTGATCATAGGAGTCTATTTTCTTTTTGTGACAGGAATATATTGGTGTGATCAACCAATTCGGCCAACAGTTTATCTTTTATTTAGAGCTTAATTTTCTGTGTCACAACAGTTTCCTTTAAAGATGTCATCTCACTTCACATATTTATTGTCATTCTTACTCAGTCAATGTCAAAGCTTATGGAAAGAAGCCACTTACCTCTCACTGACTTACTATTACTTTCTTATCTAATAATGTAATTCTAAGCTAAATTTCACTTCCAATCATACAGAACACAGCCTTTTTTTTAAAAAAAAGCATTCATTTGAGTCTTGCATTTTTAGTGTAATTGGTTATTTGATAAAGGTCCATAGTCTGATGATTAATTGACAGACCTTCACGCATGAATTATCAACCGTTATTAGATATTCAGACCTGAGATTCCAGCATCTTTTTCTTTTTGACTGACAAGCCAGTGGTGGAAATAGACTAAACTAATAGAAGTAGTGTCAAAATGTCAAACGGACCATCTCTGAGAACATCAACAAAATGTCTGTATTGAATCTCTCTAAGGCCTCAGTATTCCCTGGCCCAAACCACAGAACTCAATACAACCAGAAAACTGGCATGAAAACCTCAGTCAGATATCTGACATTCCCATTTCTAAGGCTGTCAGGCCTTCCCCTGGTTTTGGCATTGTGATGTATAAATCCTTCCCCTAAGGAAGTGAGAAGAATTACTCACCATAGATCCCATCCACCATGTTAGATGTGAGCACGTCAGACTATACCAGAAGGCATATTTTACAATATCTCATAAAAAGATCTGCTGAGATGCATCGAAGTGGGTATTGGCATGGTTAAAGCATTATCGCAGAATATCATACTTTCCATTCTGACTATCAACAGTGATTGTAAAACCCTTGAAAGGGACACACTTTCAGTGAAAAATATGAATAACGAACAAAAAATGTAGAGCGGTGGAAATTCTCAACAATTATCGGAATAACGTATCTCCAATAATAAAAAAAAAAGGTCTACTTTAGAGAATGACTATAAAAGTACACTGTTAGCATATTAAGACAGATTTCAGATTTTTTTCATGACCACTATTTTCTCGTTTTCGTCACTTCCTATAAACACTGCTGTAGTGTGATGTATTGATGTTTTGGCTAAAACATATGAGGTCCAAAGCACAACTCATAAATCCATCTCAGTAGGGACATGCAAAGCCTTGTGAGGAGGCAAGTTCTTCTTAAAAAAACAGCATTTGGGGTGTCTTCTTTATTTTAAACAGTATACATTTTTTTGATGCTCTTAATCTCTGTATGCATCTTATTAGCTGTTCTTTCTCTTTGTCTAGATCTAGATCTAAGTAATAAAATGCAAAATTATTTTCAAAATGTCTCTGTGTTGGCAAATAGGAAAACTAAAAGTAATGTGTTGACTTGTTTAGGCAACTACCTTCTGTAGGTAATCTACTATATGAAAAGGGTTGAGCCAAGTATTTAGCTGAAATGAGTATCTGGTACGGATGATCTTCTGTATTCTCTAGATAATAACAATATCTGTGATCGTGTGATGAGGGAAAATTCTCTTAGGATTGCTATGGAAACATTATATTGTGATGATGTTCGAGAACATGTTTTCTTTGTGTATTAACCCCCCAATATATACATAAAAAACAGATAAACACATCCAAACACTGGGTTTGAATTGACTATTTTTCAACGTGCTGTTTCCTCTTTCAACCACTACTAATGTGAGCCCCAGCCATTGAAAGGGCAGATACTGATCATTTACATAGATGAACAGATATGGATAGAGATAAAAGAATTTTTATTCATCCCTAGTATGTAAATATCTTTTTAAAATGCAATGTATGTCATTTTGGCATTTAGGGGTCTTTTAAATTGCAAAACAAGATATAGTTTGACATCGTGAAATAGGGTGAGATCATGGAGTGTCTTTATTGTAAAATACACACTGATGCAAATGAAAATCATTCTGATATATCTCCTTCAGAGATGTTAAAGACAAGGTAATGTAGTAAAGTTTAATTAATGTTTTATTTAGGGCAGGTGTTATCATGGGCAGGTGACTACATGAAAGAAACTGTTACCTTAAATAAAATGACGAATGAATTTCTCTGGGTTTAAGCATTATTAATATAAGTAGTATATAACTAAAAAAAATATAAAACATGGATCTTTAAAGGAAACGACAAAAAAACAAATGTGAAACATAATTCTTTTAAAATTAGTCATTTTACTGCAAAAATTATACATTTTAAAACTGGAATAGAGTAGCCTGTTCTAAAGAAGAGATCCACCATCTTTGAAATTATTTATAGCAGGGCATTGAATGTTTTTAAGGAGTGACAAGATTATAAGTGGATGTCATGAGCAAGATGGTCAGTTTTGGACATTTTTCTTACGCTAGCAGTTCCTCGCTGCTTATGGGTGCTGTGTGGAGAGCAGAAATAATTATTCAGCAGGAAGAAATAAATGTGGTCCATGGCGCTGCATTACACTGGGCAGCAAAGGTGATTGAATTCACCTGGCTAATAGTGTGAGACATCACCCTTCAGGTCATCAATTATTATAAATTAATGATTTTAAAAAGCTGCAATTACACCAGGGGTTGTGAATTATTTAATAAGCACGAACACAGATTAGAGGGAGGTTGTCCACTCTGTGCTAATGTTTTTTTTTTTTTTTTAAACAATTCTTTATTTAAAGAAAGTTAATGACATTATATCAACAATAAAAGAGAAAGCCTTTGCAGTCACAGAAAGAAAGCGTTCTTGTCACGCTTCCCAAAATCATTTATTAAACAATATGCATTTAAGGTATTTTTTTAAATTACTATTTACTCTCTAAAAAGAGAGTTTTATAACTAAATGTACAAGAATTTATGTTAAAAACAGAATTTCTTATTTAAGTTCTACAGCAGAAACTTAGAAAATAGAACTGTATGCTAGGTTATTGAAACACACACCTTCGTAAGAGGCTGCTTTTTAACATTTTAGCAAAGGTGAGTATCAGGGACACAGTTGCAACACAGACCTTCTCCCTCATAACATAGAAAATCCTTTCACTGTTGTAACGGCATCTAGCTGCTAGCTGTTTGCTAGTTAGCTCAGTGGGGGTTAGGGGGTGACGAATACTGGTGTTTACACCAAATGCACAGGAGTTTTGGCACACAAGGCACAGAGGGTTTTGAGACCTGGGCCCCAGCAGCAGATATGCAGAGTGTGCAGCCTAAATGAGCACTGGTATTGGAGCCAGGAGAGCAGGCAAGAGAACCTGAAGCTTCTCAGTGTACATAGCTTGGGCAAAAATGAACACATCACCAGAGAACGACTGAGGCCAGGGGATACAGTGCTGAGGTGATTTATAGGGTTCGGGTGGAGACAGGAGATGCATGAATTGACAAATGAGCCAGTTTGTACAGTGTCAATATCTAAATATACATCATACATCCTGTTGATAAGTCAGCTAGTAGTTGTGTTTCTTAAGTCATTTTTTCCTGTGTTTTGAGCAACAACACTTGTGTAATGTTATTTTATGTTGAAATAATGAAACAATATGTTTAGTGTCCTTGCTGATTGTCCCAAATTTTCAATTTCATTAATGTTACCACTTTTTGCATTTGTATTGTTGTTAACATGCAGCTTGTTTTGTATGCCACCCCAAAAAGTGTATTTTAAACAAGAAAACTGCATTTAGGAGAGTGCATTTTTAGGTAGAAGTCCAAAATACCAGCAATGTGAATGCATCACATCAATACAAGGTCTCTTCTCAGCTTTGGCTCATAGGCATTACCATAACCACAAGTGTTTATTTATGCTTCAAGTCGGTCAGCCAGTTATATATAAATGTCAGTTCAACGCCCAATAAAATATAATTATTATATGTATCTACAATTTGCAGCTAAGGTGAAGCAGAGTGTTCTGCTCTTTGGTCAGGTTTGTCCTCCCAGAGACTCTGAGCATCTGTTGTCCCTTTGATATAGCCAACATTACATTATACATAATCTAAACACACGCACACACAGGCACACACCTTTTTAAACTATTATCATAATAGACATTCCTTCAGTGTTTCATGAATGCTGTCGTCATGCAACTGTGATTCTATCATAAAGTTTTTCGCCCAGACTTGCCATGTATGTTGCTCCTAGCAGAAACAAGATTTCGAACTGAGCAGTTGTTAATTACATAAAGTCTCCACTGGTTGATTGAAAGGATTGAGGAGTTAGCAGTTTTTGGTGACATACAGTGAAACAGAGTGTCAATAAAAAAGGTTTTGTGAATCATTGTGAATAAGAATTTTAAACATGAGGTCTTTAAGCATACACGACATCTAATTTTACTTTCACATTGTCGCTCTCACAGTGCAGCTGCGCTGATTTTAAAGTACAGGCTTGAGTAGAGTAAAAGTAAAGTAAAATAGAAGTTGCTTTTCATTATCCCTATTTTCTTGACTTGCAAAAAGCTTGGTGTGTGATGGGTCATGTTTATTGTGAAGGTGTCAGCAGGTCCATACAGCCAGACTGGACTGGTGTAATAACCATATAATTTGAGTTGTCAGCCCCTTTCCACATTGCAACATAGAGAAGAAGCTGTCCATCAAGTGCTGCAGCTTGCCTTTTTAAATGGACCTTTTCAAGTGATACTAGCCGCTCGGGCACTTGCATTCCAGTTTCATGCCTGGCACTTTCATTACATTACAATTTTAAGAGCACTTTGAGGGCTGTTTAAGTAGTGTTTAAAAGGAAACTATTCGTATTACTCTTAACTGAGTGGAACAGGCGGTCAGGACCCGAGTCATACTACCAATGATATGGCCTTGCCTCAATAAGCACTTTAACAATATGCCTGGCAGTCAGGAGTTAATGATGAGTGTTGGACGGAATGACATTATCTGCTTAGTGTTCATCTCTAGGAGCGCTGCCACGTAATGTGCTACCTGGGCCCAAGGCAGAATCTGTTTTCGCACCCAGATAGGACCCCAGCTGTGTGTTCCACAGAGATAGCAACCCACAAAAGTATCCATGACCAAAATGCTGATAATAGAATCAGTGACATTTGATGTGTTAGTTTAATCCCCCCACTTTGAGACTCCCTCATATTATTTATCAATTCATTTTGTGGATTTCCACCACCTTAGCTAAGAGGGGTTTGGACTTGTGGCTGCAGAAGGACTTTTGGATGATTGATATGTTATTCATATAAAACATGCCTTGATACAACTTTGTTGCCCTCAATCAAAGGGCAGACTGTTGTGCACACTCCAGAGCACTGAGGAGCTGAAATTATACATTTAAAAGCTTTTATTTTATTTATTTTTTCCCTTATACTGTCACATATGTAACTCTTAGAAATCTCTCCACTTCAAAAGAGATGAGCCCTTGTAGTGTGCTAATATTAACGTTGAAAAATTCAGCACTAAACAAGCAGCTTCCAAAGTTGACTATTTGTTAGCATTTGTGAATAATAAACTTATTAGTCTCTCTCCCCTGGTCAGCAAAGAGAATGAATTTAAATATTGTTGTGGATTTTGCAGTACAGGTCGCAGCTTACTGGCTAGCATTTAGAAATCTGTTTGTATTCTTTACATTTAGCCCTAAAAGCCAGCCAGAGACCAGCTTTACAGTAACTTACAGTATACTTACAGCAGCATTTGATCAGTGGATAAGCATTACATCCAAATGCTTCACTAATGAGAAAAGCAGCTGCAACAAGGATATGGAAGATGCTGAATATGAAAAATCAATGAATAAGCTGTATGAAGAAGCCCAGATATCATAGCCTGCTACTGTACATGTTGTATGGGGTTTTTTGAGCAGCGCCAGATTACTGTGCTATTACTATGCTTTCTGCCTTGAATCGACTTCAGAGCAGACTGTTTTCAGATGCCTCTCCAAGTTCTACCACATGCCATCATTAATTCAGCCATAATATATGTTAATGTATGTTAATCTGTGTCACTGATATGCTAATGAATACCTTACTCCCACAATCCAACTTGTCTACGGTGGCAACACACACTCGTTGATGGAGATGCCATGTTTGAATTCTGAGGAAGCACTGTCTAAAAAAAAAATTGTATTAATAAACTAGGCCTGTATTGCTCTGTAAGTTGTTTGCGGCAAGCATGAGCCTTTCTTTTAATATTGTCCAGCTCTGCAGCGAAATAATGAAAATCCAACCATATCAAGCCTTTGGAAATATTCAATCAATGTAAATAAGTTATAGTATCAGATTCATGTAGTCTTGCTTCCTTTGTTTTGTTTGTTTATCATACAGTGAACAAAATGGCAGATTCTTTTTCAATAGTAAGGTTATGTCTCACAACTCATTTCCTGTTGACTGCTGCAAAAATATAAACAAACAATGAAAACAAAAGATGGTTAAAAAGAGAATACATTTAAATGTTCATTCAAATGTTGTTTAAAATATGAGCTGCCTTACTCTCTGTTGTTTTTCAAGTACACAACATCCTCAAGCAATATGATCTCTATATTAACAGTAGATGGCACCAAGGCATCGTGATGTAAAGGGTGAACTCCACTATTATTTTGAATGTAGTTTCACCACAAATAACTGGGTTCTGGGAAAGAGAAGAGAAAAGATATCTGGCCATCCAAATTCAGAGGATGTAATCATTTTTCTGTATTTTTGTTTTTTAAATTTCCACATTTAGAACTGAAGACATGAAATACCAGTGCAACATTACTTATTCGGGAAAAAAAAGGTCTGTAATCATTGCAGTCTGATACGGTTTGGGAGCAGTAGTGATAATAATATTATAGTGCAGGTTGATGTTTATTGAAACTGAGAGCTAATGGTTTGTGTTCTTACATTTGTTGAGTGTGTGATGCTCACTGGAAAGGCTGCAGAGGTATTTACAACTACACCAGAATACAATTACTGTGAAATATGTTGCACTTCCAAGTAGAAGAAATGTCAGGGTCTGAGTGAACGTTTGTGCTTGCTGTAGATAACTCTCTTTGAACCTTGACCTGAAGGCCTTCTGGCTGCTGTTACTTGCTGTACTTAGAGAGGCCTGAATGCCTTGATGATATCTGGTCGACATTCTTCAGCTGCGATGTACGTTGTGAGGGGAAAAAAAAACACTAGAAAACATGACAGACTTCTTGAAGACACTTATTATCTGTTGTCCTCTCACCTTAGAGTTCATGGTCAAGTTACCCTGCCTGGACGAGGACACAAGCATCCATGTAAAAATGACTTTGGAATTAATAATTTTCAGGCCAACACTGGAGTGAATATTTTATGATTCCATTCCACTCTATTTGTCTTTTTTGTGACAATCAAGCCATTGGAAAACAGTTATCAATTATTCACATTTGCTCAACAGGCTCATCAAAATTTATCGGAATGGTCAAATTGACGAGACACCTGGTAGTACAGGAAAAAAGCTGTTTAACATTTTGTTTTCATAATTAAGTTTTTGAAGACAACGTGAAAACATAAGAATTAATGAGGACAAGATACAAGACTGTGATAATGATATTGTTGGAACAGGGGCGCAATGAGAGAGGAAGAAATTATGTGAGAGTGCTCAAGGTGAAAATTGAGCTCATGTCTTGTTAACTTACAAGCATATACAGTGCATCAGACAATTATTAGTTTTATTTTGTACCTAATTTCTTTTACTTACTCAATTTTTATTTTTACTTTTGTTGCATTACAGTGTTGATTATGCACTTTTTTTTGTTCTTGGCTCTATTAGTCTTATAAAAGCTCATGTATTTAAATCTCATTTTTATCTTAATATTTTTCCAAAAGTAATTTTGCCTCATGACTCATTTCTGTTGAACATTTCTTGGCCAATATAAAACATGATTAGGGCATACAGATTTAATTGATTTGTGATCTATAACTTTCTGATATCAATGAAGTAGTTTCATTTTGCTCTCTGCAAAATGGTTAAATGACAATTAACTGAAATGAAGATTTATATGCTTTATTGCACCTGTGTATGATGCAATTTTTCTTTCCTTGTTTCATTTCCCTTCATCAACTTTTTTATTATTTTATTTTGACAGACTATTAATGACTTGGAAAACACTGCTTACATTTGTACTCATAAACACACTCTGGCCATTTGCTTAGTCAATGTTGTAAAAGATAATGACATGTTGAAAATAAATGAGCCCACTCATAATCATGCCTAATCTGCCATAACAGCCCTTCTTGCGACAGACATTAATCACGTCTGAATCCAGTGGGATATTTTATTTGCAATGCCTCAGGATAGGTAAGTGAGTAGACACTTCAGCCAGATTTGAGTTGCACTGACTATAATACAATGACCACTAATTGCTAATTATGAAATTCTCTGATGGGCAGAAGCACAGTGGGTTCATCCCATTATTGTTTGTTCCTCATTATGTTGAGCTGTGCGCTAATGATTCCATTTTATTCACAGCACATACACTGAAGAGTTTACCTACTGTCATGTGCAATATATACTGAGCTGGATATAGTGATTGCACATAGGTCAAGACTGCACGAAAACAAAGCTTTTAAACGATTGTTTTCAATAGTGCCATTTCATAGTCTTAATTGAATTTAAACGATTGTTTGCTTAGTGGGTCATAAAGTCCCTCAACAAAACGTCTCTAGAATGAAGCCATAACATCAAGAGAAGTCCTTTAAACAGTCAAGGACACATAACAACAAATCTCTGAACAGCTCAACTGTAAAAACTAATTGTTATTGTTTGTGGAAAACTCTACCACAAAGCAATTGGGCTTTGAATCAAGACAAGATCCGAGCAAATATATGGAATGCAATTTTACAGCTTAGTTGTGCTCCTGCAATTCCCAAATGGTCACCCTCGGGATAGACTAAAGATTGCACCGCAGCAGGGCCTCTAATGACTTTAATAGTTTTGGTGTTGTGAAAATACTGCTCAGCAACCAGCACTGATCATACTATCTGAGGTTTTGAACATGCAAGGCAGACAATACTGCATATTGTTGCCTTCATACACAGGGTTTCACGGGAGGTCTCTGCCACATGTTGTTTCCAGGAGGCTTGGAGGCAGCTAGTACGGCAGAACATCCTCACTGGGCCACCCTTCTGCGCTTCGGCTGCCAGACAATATCATTACTAATGACTCCTAAACCTGTCATCAATTTCCATCAGACCATCTGCTTGCTGCACTTTACATATTGCAGGTTCATGTACAAGTCATTTACTCTATTTAGATGTAGAGAAGCATGAGTCAAAACAAAAATGTGGGAGAGCTAGATCTTCCTCAGTCCCTCCAAGAAGACACTGTCATGTCTCTGAATTGTAACTTTGTTAAAAATAATAGGGAAATAATGTTTGCAACACACCTGAAAACAATCTTGAGGTGCCTATGAGTATACAAGCAATAAAATCAAATAGAAAGTCAGAAACGATACTTATACAAGCAATAATTCTGTCACCTTCAACCCACTATTGTGTCTGCAATGTACATTGTCAGAACATTGTGTAGTTACATAGGGACATTTGCAGTTGATGTTCTGGAGCAAGCATATGAGCTTTAACTCGTTTATTAAAGTAGGACACCCCTGCACAGCCTGCCACTCTGCTCTGCAGTGTTATACAGTACAAGAAGCGTGACGTGACAAGAATAGCAATTTGCTCAAGGAGGCATTTTACTCTGTGATTGACAGTAACTGCTTATAAGGTATATTACTTCATGCTTTTGTAGGCTTTTGTAGGGCAAACACCAGGATTTTAAGAGAAAACCCCTTAGGTCAGGTTTATCTCCCACTGTTCTTGTTTTAATGGAGGAGCCACTCACCAAGATGTAAAAGTTGAAATCAGGTAAAGAAGAACAAGACACTAACCACTGTACAACATATATAAATCTAGCTTTTGTAGCAATAAATATTGATGGAAAAGCATTGATTTATGTGAAAGTATAGAATGGTTTTTCATAGTTCACAATCACATAAAAGTCTTTTTATCTCTCAGGACTGTGTTTTTGTGTTTCTCATCACATATGTTTTCCAGTAACCTGACATAGTATAGATTCAATAGGTATTCAACAGATATTCAATAGATTTGAATTCACATTTTGCTAATTCCTGAGTGGTGTATTGAAAGTATATGACATCTTCCATTTCTACCTGATCACAGCCCACTTTAAAACCTGCCAAAAGAGGGGGAGCCTGAGCCTCTTCATGAGGACATTGGATGAGAACTATTATATTGTACAAACTGAAGCTAAAGTAAGAACATATGAAGACTTTTTATGAATTCATGGGGTTACCTCAATCAATTCATTTTACTTTACCTATGTATTTCCTGATATTATTATTATTATTATTAGTAGTAGTAGTAGTCGTAGTAGTCGTAGTAGTAGTAGTAGTAGTAGTAGTAGTAGTAGTAGTAGTAGTAGTAGTAGTAGTAGTAGTAGTAGTAGTAGAAGAGGCAGTAGTAATTGAATAATTTTATTTGTAGACCACTTTTCTAAACTCACAATTAAAGATCTTTGCACAGCAAACAGAACAGTTAAACAGATTCAAGTAAGTAAAACAAGTAAAATCTAAAGACCAAATATGAACAACAAAGGACTGTCAATGAAAAACAGTTACAACAAATAACCAATAAAAGGACCGTCAGTGACAGGGAAACAAAACAAATAAAACAGTCAAAAGGACATTCCATTAAAAACAAGCCAAATGAAAAAGGGAGTTGATTAAACTTAAGTAAGATTAACAAAGGCTAAAAGTGTGTCCTAAAATGTTTAAGAGAGGTCACTGAATCTGCTTATCTGATTTTGGGTGCTAAATGCTACACCTATTGTTGATCCAGAAGAACAACATACCACATTCCAACATCTGTGGCTGTTTAAAAGGTCATTTGTTACCTCAATAAGGGTGTTTCAACCAATATTTCTGGAGGTCAGTCTTAATTTTTTTTTCAAAAATGTTTATTTATTTTTATTCTTTTGTGCTGTTGAACACATTGTTTTTTTCTGTTTGTTTCTTTAGACAAGGTAGCTTAGAAATCATTCTTTAATCTTGAGCTACAGTAGGGTCTAGCCCAGGTTTTTCTTAAAGCAGGGCAAACACAGGCTGTTTAAAAAAGACCTCTGGTGCAACCATTAGACAAAACACTTTCAAACAGCAGACAGAGCACTACAGATGAAACATTCCTAAAAAAATCATAGTTGGTTTTACATTAATTGGACTGGAAGGAAATTGGAGTGAAGTAAAGGGTGTTCAAAGGGTGTTCTGTGCTGGGTGATGGATATTTGAATTTGTGCTGACAGGGGTTACAGAAACTCTGATGGATTCTACTTTATCAATGATGTACAATAAAAAAATTTCACAATCTCTCTCAGCTTGGGGAGGGGGTCTGATTAATCAGCAGTCTTACATATAACTCTAGGGTTGGGGTGGTTGGTAGTTGTTCAGACAGAAGTATTGTGTTCCTGCAATCTTAACCATGACACTGTGGTGGAGTAATGACTTCTTCATGACCTCATAGTGTACTTGTAGACCTGATTTCCTCCATCTTTGCTTTGATTTCCTACGCTTTGACTTCCACCTATGAATGTTATTGTAAGCTGTTCAGACAGATGTGGGCCTGTCACCATGAAAAGTGTAGAAAATGTGGAGAAACTGTGTTAATTAAAAATGACGATAGTGAGTACAGTGAAGTTTGCCAGTATTACAGCTATTAGTTTCAAAAGTAAAGAACTATCAGATCACTATCAGACTGATCAGATACACATATCTAACAATTTAGTTTAGGAAACTCTCACACCCAAGAGAAAACAAGATTCAGGGTATGGTCATGATTATGTGTTTGTCCAAAAATTTGCTTATTAAGGTTAATGGATGTAAATGATTTTCTTAAAAATGACTAGTGAGTAATGCTAATTTAAATGTTAAATGTAATCTAAATGCTCTGAATGTTTTCAGATTCTTTTGTGGGAAAAAATAGTCTGTGTCCAAGTATCTGGACTTGTCTGAACTTGAATGATAGTTGCTAACATTTATTTCATATGGCATTTACAACACGCTAAGATATAGTATCTCATATTATCCATCCATCATTCATTTTTATGTAATTGCTTCAGGGTAGAGAATAAAAAAAACTAGAATTCAATTGAGGCTTGGTTTTTTTAAGGGTTTTCATCATTTCGTGTTAGCAAGAGGAGTCACTTTTGTATCACATTTGTAATGGCCATATTATGATTGAATCCCAGCTCAGTTCAACTATTATATCCAAAACACCTCTGTTCTTCTACACTTACTCATTTCTGACATTCCAATTATCTTTGCATCAATCATTAAAATCTATTAACATTTAATGTGTTTTTTATGGATTATCTTATGCTGCAGTTCTAGTCCTAATGCTTAGCAATTTTTTCCAACAGAATAAAATTTTTACTACTCATTATATTTGATTCTGTGTCACTATATCATACAACATCCAAACTGACTTATATACACTTACTCTTAATAGACATGGGTGTATCCAGCGTTTTATAATATGCAGCTTTGATTAAAATTTAAGATGTTTTTTTTTTCTCTAATACAACTTAAAGAATATAACAACGAATAAAATAACACTGCATTTAAGAACGTGAACAAACTGTGAATTCCCAATTTTATCACATCCCGTGTTTAAATAAAATCTAAGGCTCATCAGTAATATTGAGGTTGACTTAGCATTCATGCAGTATATAATGTGAAGGTACTGTCAAATAGATCCAATGTAATTTACTGAGTATCATATCTTTCAAATAACTTCAGAAAAGTTAATGTATTTCTGCACATTTTCTGTTGCTGCTTACCTAAAAAAATCCCAATGATAAACCCGTTATGAGCAAGTTAAAACCTTTGAATGCTTTTTTTTTAAGTTAAAACATCAAATTATAATTACTGTAATTTTTTAAATCATTTATTTATTTATTTTTAATTAATTGTCTGGTTTAAAAAATGTCCAGCTCAGTTTTCTTGCTTTGTCCAACCAGTCCAAAACCCAATATTCAGTTTACATGGCTATAATACAGTGAAAAGCAGAATTTCCTTTCTTTGGAGATGCCAGAACCAGAGATTATTTTTGAATTTTTGCTGAAAAATGACTTAGTATATTTATTATCAATATGCTATATATTGCCATATATTAAAACACTGCAGTCCTTTATGATGATGTAGACACATTGGTTGCAAATATTCTCATCATACTTAACAGATTGACAAGTTTTATTTCACCTACATGCACTTCAGGATTTACCAGACACACTGAGGCTATTATATGACAGAAATTTTGTCCTTATTCCATCTGAAGCTGTCACTCTGTGGGTTACTTTCCAGTGAAACCCCATGGTAAGATTCATTACAGCCAGGAAACGGATCAGGTCTGAATAACTAGCTCACAGTGGCTTTTAAAGGCCTCCAACCACTGCAACAACAGGAACCTGAAACTTTATACCCTATCCATTAAGTGCATAATTTAGGATGGATAACACCTCCACTGAATGAACTTGATAGGTTATATTTGTCAGCAGAGGATCAGTGTCAGGGTAAGACTGGGGTCTAATTTCCATTAATGAGTAAAATTTTTAATGAAAACATACACAAAAGCAGAGATTAGTGAGAAATTAGCCAACAATTTGCATTTGTGGCTTAGACTGATACAGTGGAGGTCACAATTTGCAAAAATGTGGACCTAAAATTATGCAAACAAACAAAATGATATTTAAAAGTGGAAAAAAGTCCATCCTTTTTATGTCCAATATGGTTTGGTCCAGGCTCAACTACTACTTCAGTGGAATGTAACTAAGTAAAGTTACTTAAGTAATTATCAAATGAAGATTTCTGTGTTGTTATACCTGTTTTATGTTGCTTTATATTTCCATTCCAGTTCATTTCATTTGTACTTTGAATTTCCCTGCAATTTATAATATATTATATTTCTATTTCTCTTAAAAGGGTATTTATGCACTTAAGTCAAATCAGGCTACTGCTACTGCTTAATACCATAGTTTAATTTTAGTGAAAAAAAACAAGAAGCTCTTTGTGAGTGAAGTTCATACATCCACATGGTATGATTTTGACTGACAAGATTTTGTTTTTCTTTAAGATACTTCAAGGTGTAAGTAAGTCTTTTTTATATCTTGCTCACTGATGTTATTAGTCTTTCATACAAACACTTGCCACCTCACCTAATTTTTCTCCTATACATACTTATACACACATACCTGTAATCCTCCTCACTGACTCACTGCCAGGAGTGGTGTGTCAGAAAAACCACAGAGGCCTGTTTTTGAAAAAGAACAGATTTTGAACTGTCACTTTTCACAGATACAGAAACATTTAAACAATTCTGAAAATGAATTACTGTAAATGCAAAAAGAAAAATGAATAAGGGTGAAGAGGGTCCTTGGGAAGGTAATACACTCTTTTTATTCTGATGTAAAAAGAAAAAAAAGCTCTGTGCCAGTCAAAGAGATTGATTTCCATGTTCACAGGGGGGTCAGCATTCATATCAAAGACGCTGAGATGTGATTTTGATTATGACTGCTTTGGTGCCACCCTACTGAGATGATGTTTTTGGTTGCTGTCTCAGACATTTGAAATTGCTTAAACAACAAAATGAACTGTAAAACAGACAGATGAGCAGACATTCAGGAGAAATGACTCATTCATAACACAGTGAAACCAGTTTCTTAACAAGTTACATATCAATTTTAACTTCAGCTGATAAGGACTTGTATGGTGTTTAGAGTTTACAAAAGTTCTCATGTCACTGTAGAGCAATTGTAATGTTTATGGGAATAATGAAAGGGCAGTGGTATTCTTAGTTTCCTCCTTTGTATTGCAACAGAGACCTCTCTTAATGCTACCGTGAAGATATCCAATTAAAATCAGAAAATATGGCCTTTGAGCTGGAGGTTACTGCTCCCAATAGTGTTCTCAAAACAATATTTTCTTGGACAAATGTCTGTCGATGGAAATAAATGTACTTCACAGCGTTCACAGGCACATTCAATGGCTTTTTGCGTGTGACTACAAATGATGGCGGACCTGATTGTAACTCACTGTATGTGGCTGTAGAATGTAACAACATAATACTTTAATGAAGAATCCACTCTCAGTTACAGGTCAAAATTTGTCAGTTTTTTTGCCGTTTTTTTAAACTGTTTGATTGGCAAAAACTGTGTTTTGTGGGAAGTGCAGATAAATCCATGATAATCCATTGCTATTGTAGTGTTCACAATGATTTACTTTCTTTGGAAGATCCATAGTGTTAGATTAATGAGTACAATTAATCTCCCGCAAATTAAATCCATGTGGATGAAATTTATTATGATATTGATCATTTTAAAAAGTGCTCACTTTAAATCAGTGGATCTGTCACAGGCATCTTAGTCTTAATAGTTATGGTTAAATATAACATGTGTTTCAAGAGTAAACTGACCGACATTTGGTCTGCGAATGCTTTACACCTTGTATGAATTAGTTCAGCTTTGCCTCCATGCCTGTAATTACTGCCCCCATCTGAATGGGCTTAGCAAGCTAGTGTGAAGGAGTCCCAGTGGGGCCCAGCGTGGGTCCTTTCAGCTTTGTATATATCCAGCCGTGCCATTTCAAAAAAATGTATTACCGCCTTGCAGCTCTGGTAAATGTCATGCCATTCTCTCCTGTGTGGGAGGAATTGCAGCCATGGTGGTGGTCAAAGAACCCCAGCCCTGAAACCAACAGGAGGCCGGGCATTTTCAGGGAATAGATGGGCAAACAATACATCTTGGTTATTTTTTCTTAACTTTTATTAAATGAAAGAGAGAGAGACAAAAACTACAATAAAGTTGAATGGCTGCAACAAAAGCTCAATATGTGCAGAGACTATGTAGTGATAAAAGTTGCGCATTTTGATGAAGTTTGAAATTTGGAATTTAAAAAATAAACTGAGTTATACCAGACCAACTTGCATTTACAAATAGGACCGGCATGCCAAGATAGTGTTTAAGACAGGGGTGTCAAACTCATTTTAGTTCATACAACCTGATTAGATTTCAAGTGGGCCAGACCAATACAATCAGAGCATAATTACCTATAAATAACAATAAGTCTATGTTTTTCCCTTTGTTTTCGTGCAAAGAAGTACAAGTACATTAGGAAAATCTTCACAATCTTCATAGCGCTCCAACCACAGAGCTAAAAATGTCCTCAGCTGTTGTTGTGTCCATCTTAGGCACCAACTCAAGGAACTCCTAAGTGATGGTCAAAGTCTCATTAACTCCGCGAATAAATATGGCCAGTTGAGCAAGGTCTGTAATGACAGTGCTCTCATCAATTGCAACAGAAAATGCAAGAAATGACTTGACTTTGTGTTTCAACTGGCAGACCAAACCTGCCGATAGTTCTGAAATCCTCTCTGCCATAGTATTCCTCATCAGACTAATGTTGGCATAAGCTTGTCGCTTCTTGGAACACAAGAGTTCTGCAGCCTTCATCATGCATGTTTTGACGAACTCCCGTTCGGAAAACGGCTTTGATGCTGTTGCTATTTCATTAGCAATTAGGTAGCTGGCTTTTACTGCTGCTTCACAGACCTCTTGGCTCCGGCTGAAAACGGACTGCTGTTTCCTCAGATCCACCAGCAATTAATTTATCTTCTCTTTTCTCAGTTTTCCTTGCAAGATGCTGTATTTTTCACCATGACGAGTATCATAGTGGCGCCGAATATTATATTCCTTGAGCACCGACACTTGTTGATGACACACCAAGCACACAGGTATCCCATTTATCTCTCTGAATAAATAGGAAATGGTCCACTTTTCTTGGAAAACTCTACACTCGATATCCACTTTTCTCCTTTTTGACAAAGACATTTTGTCTATTGAGGGTGTGAGGGCGAGGAGACCAGGTAGACTGGTTGTTCTGCTTCTTCTACTCTGACTGAAACAGTGCGCCCCTGGTGGATAATTTAGGAATAACATTTTATTTAAAATTTCTAGTTTGTGTCTTTTATGCATTTTTTCACTTTCAAAATTCATCCTGTGGGCCGGATTGAACCCCCCAGCAGGCCAAACCTGGCCCACGGGCCATACGTCTGACACCCCTGGTTTAAGACCATCAGTTGTGGTGTGCAGAGGTAGAGTATTTTTTTTTTTTTTTTAATAGTAGATAGCCCAATTAATTAATCTATTGAAATCCACAGAATTGCAAGAACTGCTCAACTAAATACAGAGAAATAGCTTTAAATTAGGGCATTAAGAACAGTCAGTCCTCAGGATTTTAAAAAATTTGAATGAATCTCCAAAAACTGTCAAAGGCTAAGATAAGACTGGCACTCATTAGGACCAACCAAGGAAGGGAAGACAAATAGTTACCTCCGCTGCAGAGCATAAGTTCACTACAGTTACTTACCTCAGATATTAACTATCCACATATCAGATGGGAGTCCATATATATATTCTTCAGAATTCAAGTAGCATCTCAACATCAGCTGTTCAAAGACGGCTGTGTAAGTGAAGCCTGGTGGCACTGCAGTGAGGAAAACACTTTTGAGCGAGACCTGAAGAAGGCCAAAAGTTCAATTTTGAAGTTTCTCTTTAGTCACAGATTAAATCCTTGAAAAGTAATGTCTGATCATTAAAATTACACATTTATTAGTTTTTCCTGAGAGAAAAATTTCTTTGTGCCTTTAATTGGCTTAGATATAACTCTGCATTTTAGCCTTCATGTGGTATGTGCAGATTTACGTTTTTGCCACCCCATCCCACTGCTGCTGCTCGCCTTGAACATTTTGCAACCTTGCAATTAATAAATGTAACTGGGACAGCTTAACTTTTCTCTCAAAAACTCGGTATCGACTGGAATGTAAGGTGATCACAGTTATAAGAATGTGCTCCCTTTCCATCACCAAGACGTTTTAAATATATTTTCAGATTAGCGAAAGATTTGGCGAAAAGTTTGTTAAAAACTTCCTGAGGTAGTATTAGTCCAAGGAGAAGATAACCCTCATAGGTAAAGTGTTTTCTTTTTTTAGGCAGGAAACACTTATGTTGAACATCAAGACCACTTTGTGAAGTTTATCTGTCTGTCACATATTTAAACTCTCTTGACAGACTCCAAAAAGCAGTTGGAATAATTTCTCTCATTATTTTTCCTTTCTAAGCTCGTCATCTTCTCTGATACCCACAATTCTTGGCAGTTTAACTGAGGTCATGGTATGTTAACTGTGTTTTGCATAAAAAATTATTGGCAGACGATTTCTGTGTTTTTGCTAGTAAAGAATGATTTCCACCATAAAACTTTTCACAAGTTGTCAGAAACACTTGGCTAACTAAACACTCTCAGGGCTGACTAACTCATACAGAGACACTACAGACAGTTTAAAATACCCGTTAGTCTATTGATATCAAGGCTACAAAGAACTGCAACACTTTTTGTTGGGGTCTGTTACAGGGGTATTTTTCCATTTAAAAGAGAATATCAATGTTGTGAAACTTAAAATCTCTAGTCTTCATACAACACTGGCTTTCTAAAATGTAAATTCTAGAAGAAAAAGTATTGCTAAGTATGGTAGTTGCTGTTGCAACTACGTAGTATGTAAGCATAGAGTACTTTTAAGAGAATACACTGTATGCTTACTTCACTGCAAATGTCCTGTATCTTTTTGCATATTAACTGATAGCTGATTAGTGAATGCTGGCTTTTGAAGATAATCTCCCTATCTCATCTCATTTAACTGTCACTGAGCATTGCATATAATTCTTGAGTTTTGCTCATTATCAAAGGTGCACCACCAAAGAGCTATTTAGAATGGCTTAGCACAGTTGATGATGTATGTGTTTATGTCATGCCACACTGAGCCTGAGTAATGACTTTAAACCAGAATGAATGAGCCGTTGTGGTTTCTATAAAGACAAAAAGACACCAGATTGCCGAAGGTAATTGCAGCTTTTTGACTCTCTTAATCTCTAAACACATAAATCCAACATGTTACAAAACTCAAACTGCATGGCGCAATACACACAGTGTTTTTTTGCAGTGTTAAATATTCATATTGGTCAAATATCATTAAAAGTAAATCCCAGTTTATTAAAAATATGTCCTTGTAGATGTGTTTCAGTTCAAAAAATACATCAGAAAGATCAAATGAATCATCTTTATAGGCTGAAGTAATTAGGCAAGTAAGGAGGTCCCCCATGTGCCACAGGATTCAGAGTGTGTATTTTTACTCAAAAGTGAGCATTCATCATATCGTAGCTTGGTTTCCTGATCAGCTTAAAGTGTCCCTTAGGTAATTCTCCTTTAAAGACATTAATCATGAATGCTTATTACGCATGACCTGCTGATACCAGGTTTCTCCATTTATCTTAGGATGGAAGACTCCCCTTGTGCGCGGTCAAATACTTACACCTGATCCCTCTGAACCCAGAAACACCCCCATCTCGCCCCTCATCTTCCAAATGAAAAAAGAAAAAGATGTGGAACACACTGTCAGCACTGGTCTGGTGGAAAACACAACATGTTCACCAAACTGACAATACAACAAATAATAACCCTGGAAACAAAACAAAAATAGAGAATATGACATTTACGCTAATCAGTTACTTCAAAGTTTTGACCTATGAGGGCAAATTCCCTTAGGCAGAACTGTCCCTTTACAAGAAAATTTCATGAAGTGTTACTTAATGATTAGGAAGGAAGCATGCTGCCACTGATAAATATTTGAATAAGACCTTTCTTCGTAAATTATGAACAAAATAATTTTATAGCAGCAGCTAAGTACAGAGGGATACAAAATTCAACCCTTCAATAGATTCTGTGAGACTTTCAATAGTTTTTTTTTTTTGGTAACAGATTGTTTTTCACCCTTTGCACCTACTAAAGGTGAGCAGAATGAAAGAAATTCATCCTAATGTAATACAATCTAATAATAGTCATAGAGGTTAAACCAATAGCTCTCTGACACAGCAAACTTTGCTGTAACTGTATTGCAGGGCTGTGCTACTTTATTGCATTATTTCATACAGTGTACCTCTTTCTCACCTCTGTAATTCCATTATCTCATGTGATTAATTGGGTATTAAAAGTGCTTTTATTACCTTCTTATTGCCTCTGAAATGACACTGGTGCAAAGACACTGCTTAACATCCCAGTTACTCTTCTAGCCTGCTAACCTCTGAGCTCTAGGACATAGAGCTACCAGGCACAAAATATGTCTGTTTCAGAGGCTTGTAAACACTGAGGGTGAAACAAAGGTTATGGAAGCTCTTCAATATTTTAAAGGGGAACCCCTCCCGTGCCATAATTAGACAGATTACCTGTTAGCCATGCTCCTATGTGCAGAAATGTTTTTTAACTGCTCTATCCTCCAGGCAAATGGAAAGGAAAGTCAAAAAGGATTACACGCTGCCCGGGCAATAGTGAATGTGCTATAAATGGTCACCGCAAAGAAAAAAAAAAAACAGAGTAATTTACTCATGTCGAGTAGTGATTAATTTTTTACTGGATTTGGAGCACAAAAGGTTTGGTTAAAAATTTAAAGGCCTTGTGGCTGACAGTGGCAGTCAGATGTCGAGACAGTTCAATCACTCCCCCACGCAGGCTGTTTTTGTGCTGTAGCTCCACATGGGGTTCACAAATAGTGTGTTTATCTACAATACAGTAGCATGCAATGAAAAACAATACAAATAAAATGCTACTGTGACTTAAAAAAAAACAGTAAGGCTCCTATGTGTGAAGTTACAATAGTACAACCTGCTGTCAGCTTTCTGTCATAACCTACCAAAACAAAAAAACAGCTGTACAAATAGAAAAAGCTTCTCAGTCAGACATCATATGATACTTTAGTACATAGGAATAGTGGGAATGGTTCAGATATTCAATTTTCTTTAAATATCCATATCTATTTTTGTCTTTTTCCTAAGGTTTTAAAGTGAAGCCTAACATATTGAAAATATTGAGTTTAAAAATGACCTCTTTGTTGCAGCAGGCATCTGTCTGCATATGTTTATTGTTAATATAACAAAGTGCCAGGGTTTTCCAACTCTAAGAAGTTACAAATTGCATACATTTTTCATGATTGCTGATTGTTTTCAATAACATCCAGGTCTCAAACTTTCTTCCTTACCAACCAAGTTATATTACTATTGCATAGTAATGCAGCTTAGAGCAGTTTTGGAAATTGTATATAATAGAGAGTGGATATCTGACCCGTGCTCGACAGTACCCAGTGGTACCTGTTGGGTCGGACCTGGTTCGAACAAATATTTCGACATTACGTTCCGGCTCGGATTGTATTCTGTCAGCTTTCAGTGAAAATGTAACAATAATAGTAAAAATAATTGTGTGAGACGCAAACTCAGTGCTTCAGCTTAAAGCTGTGTTGCTCTCATTTCAGTTTCGGACATAAAAAAAGAATGACTGTCGGATATAGGCCGGGCTCAGTTAATACTCTCTCAGACAGAAATATGTGGCCCAAGCCGCACTCATACATACTGATGTATTTAAGAACACTCACACGACATCTTAAGTTTAAGAATTGTGAGAGATAAGGCTAAAATAATGTCATATCTCTTACACTTTGAAGAACAGTTAAGTTACAATCACTAACTGCACAGTCCAGCTATAAAACTTGATAGATGCAAATAACTTGCTGGGAGTGAGATATAATGATGTACAGTCTTACATGTGGCAAAGAAGGTGAGAGAGGAAAGTTCACATTTTAAGCACATTGACAACATTAAGTATATTTACAGATATTAGATTGATTTTTGAAATTCTTTTATTTTACCAGTTACAAGTTAGTAATTTCACGTTATGTGTCCAGTGTGAATCTGTATCATGCTTGAGAACTTCTTTTTTTTAAGTAAACTGATTTCAGTGGTCAATCATTCCTTATACCAAATACATTTGGTATACATTTCGTGGTAAGACACGGAATTGTAATGAGATTAATCTGTGTTAAAATGCCCCATTAAATGCAGTTGGAGGTGCATTTTTTTTTTTTACGGCAAAAAAATCCACTTCAAAAGCAAAGTGTACAAGGTTTTCCTTGTAATAAGTAAATGGTCTACAAATAAAGCAAGTGAAAAGTGTTAAGTATTCTTTAGAAAAGATCTGAAAACAAGTCTGAAAACAAGTACCAATTCACAAATATTTAGTATTTTACACAATTACCTAGACTGTCAGACACTAAGTGTGTTAGATATTTTATATATAAATAAGGCAAATATACGGGGTAAGATGTCAGTTTTTGCACATTTCCCTCATACAGTGCTGTAATTAATGGCTTGATACTTTTTCCAAAATAATCACCTATGCTATATTTACACCAGGTACTGTTTGTATGATGTTTTCCCTCCAGACAGTAGGACCATCTGTGTTTGGCTTTTTTTTTTTTTTTTTTACAGATGACACCAGGTTCTTCCGTTTGACAGTTTTCACTTGATCCAGACTGGATGCCGTTGCCTTGCGTGTTTGTTGTACAGGGGCTAATTGATAAGGTATGGCCTAAAAGAGATAAATTATGCAGCTCTCTTTAAACAACAATGCATAATTCAGCTCTTTAAGAAAATATGATGAAAGTTTGATGCAAATATGTTTTGTGATATTCCCGTTTTAGGTAATTTAAAAGTCAGCACTGTGTGAAAAAACAAACGACATCAGCCTTCGCACAACCATCTCTCTTATCCACTCCTAACGTTGCCTACATGTGGACTTCCATGGATGACACCCTTGAGACAAAGATATGAGATGACTGTACAAAGGCTAATATTGTCCTTTTCTCAGACAGTTCTGACTTGCATCCTTCAGTTGCTCAAATAGTAGAGTCACTAAACGAGCTGAACTGCATGTGCATGTAACAGGAGCTACATAACTGACCCACTTTTACCTTAGGACATGAACTTCTTAATCGTCCCTTGCATGTTTTCTTCTTGTTGGAACTTCTTGTTGTCAGAGTTGAGTGTCCTGTTACTTCACATTACGTCAGATGTATTTCTGTCTGTTTTCCATCTGTTTTCCAGACCGTGAGTCGTAATGTGAAGTCATTGCTTTTTTGACCAGAAATCCTGCTTCTTCTCTGTTCTAAGAGTCAGGGTTTCTGGTCAGCAGGGTGATTTCATGTTACACCCTGTGTTATTGGGTTTAAGACAATGGGTTACTTTTTACGAGGGTACATCACTATGGGAACTTATGCTGAACGCCTAAACTGCTTTGGAGCAGCTGTTTGAATAAGAAAACAGCCGGTGTAAAACCTCTGCCTGCCAACCAAACAGACCAATAAGTAAAAACAATGGAATATAACAATGTTTTAGTCTGATGTACTTCCGCTTATGATTGGGTAGTAAAATTACAAGTTACAGAAGTAGTCTGAGAAAGAGCCTCATGCTCAAAATGGGACACGGCAGTAGCAAAAGTCTTTAAACTCAGTAAAGACCTCTCTTTTCGCCATACTAATGTTTTGTGATCCAGCACCCTTTGAGTATCTGGAAGCATGTGTCATTTTTATTATCTTTGCAGCGATACTTTAAGCCTATTAACTATTAAATTATGTGTTCAGCTTTTCTTTGGTGTGTCTCACAATACAGTTTGCTCTCTTCTATTGACATGAGCAACTCTGCTGCCAACAGACTTGTCTGTTTTGCTGTTTGTTGTATGTGACAAACAACAACACTTTTTTAATCTGAGTTATTGGGTTGAGTTATTAGCAGCTCTCAGAAGCAGGACCTAGAAAGGTCAACAAGGGTTACATGATGACAGCAAACTACAGGACAAAAAACCTTAAAGAAAATTGGCTGCAGTCTGCAGGAAAAGTGCAATTGGGAGATAGTTTTTTTGCCTCCAACATGACAGAAATGAGGACCAGCTTATAAAACTGCAATGTTCTTGTCCTGCGGTGCTTGAGTCAGTGTCTGAGTCAGACATATTTCCTGTCATGAGTTTTAGGCAGGAAAAAAGTGTTTTTTTCCCCTCTTACAGTTTCATGATGTATAGCAAATACAGACTTCTTCACAAACAGAAGCTTGTAATCACTGCCTATTGTGCTTTTACAAAATGTTGAATTGAACAGGGTGAATGCTTGAAAGTTAGTATTTACATTTTCATTTGTTACCTATTTGTAGGTTATGTTTTCACTTTGGTTAGTTTAGTTAGTTAGCAGAACTGAACAAAAATCACCAAGCCTAGACACATAAAACTTAGTGAAAGCCAAAATATAGACACAATCATATTTTGACATTGATCGTGAAGCTTTAAAAATATATCCATACATATATAGTGATTACACTTGCAGATATGCACATCATAAAGGACTGTTGGCCCTGGTGGAAGTCTAAACTCTAATTACTAAACTATAGATTACATGTTCAGATTTGTTTTCTTGGTTTTCAGTCTCAAAAATGCTGCACTTTGTTCATCAAAATTCAGAAATTGTCAATGACATTTGACAATTTCTGAATTTCTGACATATGACAAAAAATTTAAAGAGGATGAACTTGTATGTGATTATGTGCATGTCCCCCTTCGTATGACGTAATCAAGCTTTAATCTACAATGCTGCTCACTCGCTGCAGTAGGAGAAAGTGAACCTCTAGCAGTTAGACTTGATATAGACAAGGCTCAGATATTAGAATCCCCGGTAATTTATATAATTTTAAAATCAGACACTGGACTCCAGTTTCACTGCTTTGAATTTTATGGAGGTCAATTGTAAATGGCAAGCGAGGTTTCAAAAAATAAAAGTATCAGTGAAATCATGATGCAATATTTCATCCTGCAAAGGCCGGATAAAGCCTAATGAAAAACGAACGCATCACTGTATACTGTGCTCCTCGAATGGCAGCTGCACGCCTCCACACTTAGTCCATCAGTATGCAAAGCAATGGGCAAGAGGCGCTAGAATGACAAGTCTCATGGGACTCCACCACAGAAGAATTGAGGACATGCAAGTACCTTTCACACATTTAACTAAACCATTCCTTTTCTCAAAGCACGAAGAAAAGGGGAATTGCATAAAGAGATGTCAGATCTAAAACAAAGGCAACGAGATATGCAATGTCACCGCCAGGCTATCAGGAGACTCCTTCTTTTTAATCAAAGGCCTCCATCATAATGTCCACAAGCCTCTGCCTGTTCGATTGCAGTGGTCTGTGCAGAGAGTTGCAAAACTGCTGGCATACTGAAAGCTCTCGTACTCTCCCTGCTGCGATTCTCTGTAGATCATCTTTGATTGACCCAATTAGGCGAGTCTACCGGGTGATGCTTGCTGCTTATTAGTGTTTCACATTGGCTTAATCATTGGATGCAGTACGTGAATGAGGTGCAGAGCAATCTAGCAGAAGGCTGACACAGGTCTCTTTCAAGTGCAAATGAAACCAAAGGATGGTAACCTGTGGCAACTCCAACAGATGCAATGTGTACTTATTAAAGCCCAGTCCTACTACAATTTAGTGGGTCACTGGTTAGAAGAAGTATTTATGAAACTGTAATGTATTTAAATGATTACATTTAGTACAGTAGGGTATTATTTGACATTCATTATAATAATTTTCAAGCAAGCAGGCAAGCCAATCTAATTTTCTCCCCAGTGACAGTTTTAAGTGTATGTCAGCTAACATTTTTTGCACATTAAAAAATTCACATTTCTGACATTCTTTCAAGACGTAATGAAGCAATATTTTATGAGATGAGCTGTAGAGAAGCGGGATGTGAAAGAAATGAGCAACAGAGCATTGTGCTACAGATGCAGGTGAACTCCCTTGTGTGACGGATGGAGGGGAAAAGGTAATTTGTGAAGAGACCTACCTGCCAAGATGATGAAGAGTTCTCCTTTGTTGATTTTCCCAAAAGTGTTTCTCAGTCAGGAGTCATAAGAGAGCAGAGCTTACAGTGACACCTTGACTGGCAATCAGGGAGAGGTAGTCGTCCATTCTTGAAGCTTTGTGTGTGTTTAAAATAAAGAATATCATTGTGTTTTGATAGGAGTTCTTTGTCATTTGCGGAGGTAATTTCTCTTCCCCGTTTGACACTGTTGCCTCTGGGCTTACTGTATGGCAGTATTTGTAAATAGATTAAACTTTCCTTAAGGAATGCGATAGGCGTTCATTAACCCAGATGGTAGTTCCTTATTTATTTTTAAAAAGGTGAAAGGTGTTCCTACTGTGTGTTGTTTGAACAGTACGAACTCTGACTGATGTCTGGGACTTTAAACCCGGAGGTTGTGAATATTGTGATGATCATTATTAAAGTTATTATCATAAATTTTGCTAGAAAAAAAGTTTTTTTTTTTAAAGAGAATTATGAAGACTTCACTGTTTAGAATAAACATGAATATCTAACTGTAAATGCGTAAAATCACTGGCAGTACTTTTCTTTTTTTACCCTTTTAACTTTACATTGTCATTTCATTTAGCATCAACATTTTTTCTTCTGTACCTCATAGAGATTGGGGCTTTGTGTAAGATATAGATGTATTTTGGTCTCTGAGTGTTTTTTATTGAATTTACCAGTGTGTTTGCTGAGTCGTGGCATCATTGTCTTCACCCATGACATTTTTTGTGTCACACATACAAAAAAAAAAGCAAAAAAACCCCTTCGATTTTAACTTCAGGCATGAGTGTTATTGTCAACCAATGAGCATGGAGATGCAGGGTTCTGTGTATTCTGTGGACATTTGGTCTCATTAGCACCTCCCTGCAGAGCTTTTCTCAATGCTGCAGTGTTCAAAACTGATTAAATCTTTTATACTATTCTTTTTGTCATCAGATAATAATGATAGAAATGATATGATAGAGAGATGGCAATGTGTTGGGAGCAGGTTTGATGTACACATAACAGTTTTATTATACGAAGTGTGATGAAGTAGGTGTAAGCTAATTTTTCAGGTCACTGCAGGGTGTCTGTCATCTGAATATTATATTCAGACACACTGCCAATTTTTTAGTTGCTAGTCTTTAAATTCAACCTTTTTGAAATGGTTGTGTGTCTTTTTAAGCTCCTGTCTGTTGCATACATTGATATCACAGCCGCAGCTATTTGCTGCTTGTTTCAGAATTTATTCATGCTTACACTTAATGAGGTGACTACGAGGAACTGGAATGACAGAATTTCAGTGGTGGCAGTGCTGCATATGTGTGATAGGTTTTTGTGCAGAGGTACTTCAATATTTCACACATGGGGAGACATACAGT
This sequence comes from Acanthurus leucopareius, assembly GCA_029814765.1. Classification (NCBI taxonomy): domain Eukaryota; kingdom Metazoa; phylum Chordata; class Actinopteri; order Acanthuriformes; family Acanthuridae; genus Acanthurus; species Acanthurus leucopareius. Next base: position 14,467,713 of record JAQMCX010000045.1, read on the forward strand.
AGACAGGTGTTGTTTTAACAGCATGCGGCACATCCCTTAAGTGAGAAGCAGTCAGTAACACATCAGGATCCCCATCTGTCATATAGAGATGGAGGCTTGCCCAGAGGAACTCGCACAGGTAGATGCAGTAAAGTCAATAATCGCTCCCTATGCATGGGTAATGTTCTGTCGAGCTTCATCATGGTGCAACATCCTTCCACATTCCCAATCACATTTAATAGGAAGTTGGAAAGGCTTCATTGCACATCTCCTTTTAACAAACTCTTCCGAGCTTAAGCTAAATTAGTACCATCCTCACAAAGCTGAGGCTATGGTGTAGCGCTATTTGTTTTTTATTACAATTGCGGCTTACACTGTATTTCTTAAAGAGCCAATAAAGATTTCCACATTCTTTTCGGCAGTCACTGTCAGGTGACAAGTAAACAAATGGAAATGATGCTAGCAGATGGCTACAGTTACCATATTACTTGTACTGTTCATGTTTGGAACCAAACTGTAGTGTTCTCCATTTATATACAAGCTAGATTTTTGACAGATTTATCATCTTGCTGTAAATGGAGTGGGGGTCAGTTATGGACAGAAATTTCCGATCAGGCCTGTTTGCAGTTTTTGATGCAATGTCTCATTCAATTACAGGAGCTGTTTGAGAGATTTTTACAAGAAGAACTATATATTTACTTGTACAAAACTTAAAGATGTATGCCTTCATTGACATGTACCACCTGGTGGTGTAACAGTGTGTAACAGTACAATTATATTAAGCAGTGTAGCAATAAATCTGAATTCCTTTTACTAATAATGGCATTTGTGAGAAACAATATCTCTACGGAGTGTTTTTTTTTTTCACAGTTTTTTCCCCACCTTAACTTTTTTATCACTAAATATGTAAGTTCAATATATAAGTTAAATAGTTTGCATAAAAAATTCTGTGGTTTATTTTTATTTTGTTGTTGATAAAATCTATTTTATTTTGTGATACTCAACCATGGCGACCACCCATCATGCCATCTATTCAGTTCCTCTCAAATATATTGCCAACAAATCTGTGCGATTGCTTACGGAAGCTAAATATCATTGTTTCTTCTGCACCAGTTCAAGACCACAGATAGTTCAACACTATAATATTAATACAAAAACTTTAATAGTTTGATTGAATTATAAACTGCCAGACACAGACGGTTATTTATTTGCATAAAAATTGATTGTATTAACATTCTGACAGCTGCTTTATTTCAGTTATTTGTTGTTAACTTGAGATATCATCAGTGCTAAAAAACACAACAACACTTGCTCTATTTGGTACCCAAAATGCTGTCTGTCAAAGGAGTGACACCCTCTCACAGTTGTCACAAGTGCTCTGTCTCGTGTCTCCCCTCGGACTGCATTAGTGTCAGCATGTGCTCTGCTCTCCTCATTGTGTGTAATCATTGCTTTGTCTCTGGTGCCCTGACACACACCTCACTGCATGCAACTTCCGCAGTCCCACCGGTCCCCCACCACCAAATCTCTTGCCGTCCCCTGCGCCACTGAGCTGCACTCTCCTCACACCTAAAGGGATTGCTGTCACATTGAAAAGGCCAGGCTTGCTATGCCTGACAACTTGCGTATTTGTACACGGCGATGCAAATGTTTCCCCACTGATATTGTTTTGTCACTTAATGGTGACCCCCACTAGTGTGCCATTAAGAGCTAGGCATTCCACAGTCTCATAGAAACAAGGCATTTCTGTAAACTCGTCCCCATAGGACATTTTCAATACTTGTCCTTCTTGTTATCTATGTGCTATTGTATGCTGCACAAACCCATTTTCTGCTTTATTCGTCCCCCGCTGCATGATGTTGCTAGGAACCTGGGGGGCTGGGGTGGGGGTGACAAGAGCCCTTCAACACTTTCTCCCTGAAAACTTTCTGCTTTTGTGTACGGTCTTATTTCTGTGTTAAGATGACACCTGGGAATAATCCTGAGAGTTTTGACATAAATGGAATTCAAATTAACTGGATTTAATGCTATAATCATAACAGAATAATAACTATTACAACTTTGGCTATGTTTTGATCATGTCCTCCATTTCATTATTACTTTTTTCAACACCAAGTGCTGAAGAAAAGTACATACTTTCAACTAAAGCTGCAAATGGAATAAGATCTCGGATGTATGTACGAACGCACTACAAAGCTCAACAAAAAAAGTATGAATCTATAGGCTTTACATGAAAGTTGGATGACTTGTTTGTAACCCCAATTATTTAGAATTTGCACACTAAGTAGAATTGATGTGACCCAAACATCTGCAAAAACTTGTATTGCAATTGAAGCAATTTACATTGAATTTAACCAGTAATAAATCATATGCTCTACTTTCCAATGCAATGTGCAATATGCGAGCCATATGGCGCCATATTCTTTTGCTGCCACATAAGGGAATGGCCTGTCTCCATGGCGCACAAAGTTTACCCTGTTACCTGTCACCACCTCAGCTTTGAGAGACTTCATGTCAGCAATCACTGTCAAGAGTCACATGGTTATGAATAAATTCAAGTGGCAATGCTTTGAGCCTTCTTCTGGTGGTGTGCAGGCAAAGCTGTCATGAAGCCCTTTTGAGTTTCATTTTTAGAAACAATCATTGGCCAAGATTTTTTAAGCTCTTCTTTTAGCACTTTTTTAACATCATTATTGTAATTTAGCCCACTGACTGTTGACAGCCACAGCAAAGATGATAAGGTGAACAGTTATCCATATAAAAAAACTCAAAATTTTGGAAGGTTTCCTTGTCCTTGAAAGCTAAAAACTGTCATTACAATGTCTAAAGTAGTTCATTTTCACATTGTAGGTATTTCAAATTGTTTTGCACATCTTCTTTTATACACTGGTATCAAGTTTGGTGCGTGGAGCATGGTAAGGCAAGGCTTTCTTGTCATCTTATGAAACGTTCACTAAAGGTCAGAAAGATTAATTGAATGTACTCCACTTTTCCATATGAGTGCTCTACAAAAGTGAGAGGCCTTGTCGCCATTTTATGCAAAAGTTGAGGATGTGTCGAGGGAAAAAAGTATGCTGTCTGTTGAAACCTTGCTCCTTTCAAGGACATGCCATACATAACACATAAATACCTGGGGGGATATGTTTTTTTCCCTTTAATAGTACATCTTTTATAGTATATAGAATCAAGTGCATCCTTTTTCCTCCCCTTTTTAATTAATTGTGAAGACTATGATACTTGCATACTTATGGGGACGCAGTTTCTAAATAGGTAGAGAGGAGCAGAGGAGCCATATGGTGTTGTCTGACATGAAGAAATTAGGCCACCAATGCTGTCTGTTCATTGTCATCAACCTGGCCACCTGCTTTGCTTCTGCAGCGGGTAAACTAGTGTAGACCCCCCCCTCCCACTGCCGCTTCCCCAGTCCAAGTTGTTATATCTTTATAAAACAAGCCTTAACAGAAAATAAACTATTCAGGGGCAAGTCACATTTTAATACAAATTAGCTAGGAAGGCCAGTGGAGGTTGTCTGGCTTTACTCCAGCGAGATCAGTAGTTTCATCTAATATTAAAAGTAAACAGATATGTTTGTTTGTGGCTTGAGTGTGCTGATACAGATGGTTAGATTGGCCTCTGCCATATCCTCTTAGGTTGTGTCCTTGACGTAGGGATTCTGGGTGGTAGTGCCAAAGCCCGCACACTGAGAAGCCTTACTTTTAAAATGGCGTCCAACCAGCTTTTTTTCACCTTAGTCCATTTGAACAGGACATTTATTTCCTTGAACTTTACTTTGAGACAGATTTATATGCACACATTTTGCCAGACCCCCAAAACAGTCTTTCTCTCAGGCCACCTTGCTACTCATTGTTTGCGATGTAATCATTTACTTAAATTTACCGAGTTGTGATAGTGGGTGAGAAAACATGGTGGGGCTAAAGCTCAGACTATCAGTCAGCAGACAGTTACTTAGGTCGCATTACAAGCTGCAGGGTTCCACTCAGAATAGACACATTTAAAGCAGACCTCAATGCCGAGAGAACAACCTCAGGGGACAGACTACACACTCTTCCTAAGGCACTTAATTTTTTTCGGTGTCTGAATTAATTTTTCATCATTGTGCTCTAGACTCAGCGCGGCTCCATGGTTTCACTGATCTACAGTGCAACGAACTGTCATATTCATTTGGCAACAACTCACAGGCTACACCCAGCTGCTATGTTTGTGGCTTTGGTACGATGATACAGATAGTTATTTAGATTGTCCTTTGTCGTATCAGCTTAGTCTGTGTCCTTGACTTTTGGATGCTGGGAAAAAGTGCCAGAGCCCACACAACACCAGGCAGCGTTGGTTTTTAAAACTCCTTCCAACTAATTCTTTACTCTTTGCTGCCAATACTGGATCCCCTTCCATTTTACTGCTTACGAGTTTTTGCTTTGAATGTGTACCAAAAAAAGAAAATGGAATAATTCATCAATTTTCAGCACATTATCAATACTGTTGTGTCTTCTGAAAGCTTTGTAATCTATTATTTCTATGATCCTCCACAAAGCTCTAAAGAGGCTTGCCAAAAACCTTTGGTCTGTACAGAAGATGGGTGTTAGCAAATGTCTCAGCCACTGGGTGAAACGAGTTAAAAGGTCTCCTCAGTTGATTTGGCCCTATCAACTGTCAACAAGTCTTCTAGGCCTTTGCTTGAGTCTTGAATGTGCTGGATTCCGGCCTCGTTCTGGTTTTGCAGAGAGATTTTTACTCGCTGCGGCCCCATGGAGCCTGAGGAAGGATTAAAGATTGATGAGAGCTCTCAGAGTCAGTTTATTGCTCCAGAGATCCTCGCATGTGTTATGAGTGGGAAGATTGTGTTGCTGTTTTTTCCTCATAGAAGTTCATGAGGCTGGCACAGCACTGAAGTGTTTGACAATCAAGGTTAGCTGTTTTTTTTTTTGCATAACACATAGCCTTTGGATTGCCAGAGAGCTGTGGATAGGCAATAGTACAGTATATTCTGATGTGAAATGTGATGAAATGCTTGTGGTATCAGGAAAAGAGGCTTTCATATTTCCACAGACTCATGCATTTTGCCTGACTTCAAAGTTGATAAGGGCTACACTCACTCACTTTTGCAGATAATACCTGGACCATGTTGAATAAATTCTCACTTCTGCCCCTTTGCTGCGCTACATTTGTCTGAAAAGAACATGAAGAGTATCAGTTCAGCTTAAGTGGAAAGTATTATGCATTTCAATACATGAGGATTTTTTTAGGTACTTATTTTTAGACGCATTGTATAGAAAAAAATTAATTGTTGGTTTGTGAGCCCTGCAAAAAAAAAAAAAAAGTTTAACACTTTGGAATTGTTATAACAGTTTCTATTTGCTGTTTTAATGTGCGTTTTTAAAGTTTGCATAAATCAACCTGAGTGGAAACAGAAAAAAATAAAAACTATACAAACAAAAATGCAGAAATACTGCAAAAAGGTTTCGCTTTGATAGGGATTTTATTAATATCTATATATATCCCTTTTAAATTGCTGTTCTCCTTCTGTCATCTGTATCTGAGCTGCGGTAATGCACAAAGTTCCCCAATGTGGGATCAATAAAGTTTTATCTTATCTTATCTTATCTTATTCCTCAAAATAATACATTAAACAAAAGACAAAACATTTTCATCAAATTTTCTACATAGTATTTGCTTGGTTTTGCTTACCTTAAGTAACCTTAACTGCGCTCTTTCAATAGCATCATCTTGATGCACTTTATTTTATGGAATGGTTTCATGGTGCCTGACTAGTAAATAAGTGCCACCAGCTATTTATCTTTATGCACACAACTGCTGATATTCACATAGTATTCAGTGTATATATAGTGCAGAAATCAGATTTTTTCTATGAATTCTGCTCAGATTCACATTTGAATGGAAACTTTTATTGCAAGCTGTTGAATTTGTATTTTGAAAGATTAAATGGTCAGACCGAAGCAAGGATCCAAACGTCTATGGTTTCAAGACGTGTGGTTTTGTAAACCAGAACCACTAACACCTCACAACCAGACCCAACCCAAAACTAACCAACAGTAATTCAAACATTAATGTGTTAAACTTGTTGTTTACTACCGTCCCTAAATGGGAAAAAAACTGCGATAAAAAATTTATTTTCCCATCAAACCAGATTCCCTTCTCATCTCATAAACTTGAGTTTTGTTAATCCGTCAGACCATGTTTTTACTTGTGGAAATTAGCTGCTGTCCATCAACTGCACACTTCATGGCACATTTGGGGGCTGCTTGTAAATTAAAAACAAGTCATATTCCATTCACGTCAAACTTTTCAAAGTCCCTTTGCTTCTCTTACTTAATATGTAGACTGGTCCTCAGCAAAGTTAATTTATTTATTCGTTTTTTCTTAGCCTAATAAGTTAATTTATGCAAAGGTAATTTATTAGGTTAATCTAGCTTCATAGCCTTCTGTGATATTCCAAATTGAAGTTAATTTAATAAAACCCAGGAATTTTTTTTTTCTCATTCAACACCCTCCTCGCAATAAAGAGGTGCTAAACCTGATATTTGGCTTTGCCATTTTAGGGAATTGAATAGACATTCCCCTCAGACCACAGCCATATCAAAAAACACAGAACCTTTTGAATGCGGATTTTTTTCTTTGCACATTTTGTTTTTCCACTTATTTTTCCTAACTTAAAAGGCCTGTTTTTTCCTACTTTATTGACAACAAAATTCATTTTCAAGCAAAAACATCCAACACAATGTAAACTTTGTATTCTTGAAGTTGGTAGTTCGGCTGTCATTTTGCAATCTTAGTATGCAACTTCTGTTTTAAAATACAGGGTTCCAATTTCACTTAATGGACAGTGAAATTGTTCAGGTTTTTCCAGGTTTCCACCTTGTCACATATCGAATATTATCACAAATTATTGCTGTCAGTAACTTGAATTTAAATACGTCTGCAGAAAACTCATATCTGTCAAGCCTTAATGGATACATCTGAAGCCGACCTGGAGTAGTGATAGAAATCTCTGTGGGGAAAAATAACAGACTGTATTACAACACATTAATTTTTTGGTGTTAAGTTTAATTTTTCATCCTTGTGCTATAGACTCAGCATGGCTCCGTGGTTTCACTGATGAACAGTGGGGCAAACTGTCATCTCCATTTGGCAACTACTCAGAAGCTACACCCAGCTGAATCCTACAATACAAGGTATAAGGGGGGAAGGGGGGGCTGCTAACAACACAGGGCTTTATTACCTGAGAAATTAATGATCTGAGAGACTAAGATGTAATAGCTGAAACTATCTGCAAGAAATCATCCTAGAGAGGACCTATCCCCTTTTCCTTTCTGTATCTTTCTACTCAGCCGTAATGCTCCAGGAACATAAATCAGTGAGCTAATTTATCCTGTTAAGGTGACGACAGCACAGTTAGCAGACACAACATTCTGATTGATTACCTGCAATTTATGTTTTGAGAAATGGTTTGAGGCTGTTGATGGTTTTTATGTGTAATATATAAATGTGAGTACTGACTAAAATTAGAAATATGTGGGATGTGTTTCAAAATAAATTATTATTCTTGATTTTTTTTTTTTTTTTTTGCCATATCTTGTCATAATACTTTCTGACCTTTTAAAAGTATGCAGTATACTGTAGAGTGAGTTACTGGGAGAAGACTGGAGCTCAATGAAGTTGTAGTTGATGTCATTACTGGCGCAAGTCTGGTTTCTATGGAATGGTAGAGCTGGGCCATTGGTGATTGGCTGACAGGGTGTCTGATGGAGCCAATAGGATCACTATGCTTTATGAGTGGAGCGCACGCACACCAATAGTAAGTGGGCAAGCACCCCCTGTTGCAAAGTTGCTGAATTTACCCTCCTGGCTTCATCTCCAGCCCTGCTGGGGAGCGCTAGTTTTTAGAGATTATAACCTACAGTAACGGGCCACAATGCCACAAGGCCTCAGCAGTATTCTACTTTAACGGCAGATTTACTCAATAAACCCTGAGGATCCTCTGGCTGTTTTTTTTTGTCGCACTTTTACTGTACGTTTATGATCTGCTCTGCATTGTGTGCTCAGAGCCGGGAGAAAGGACTGACGAAAATCAGGCATTTGCACCATAGCTGAAAAAAAAAAAAAAAAAAAAAGCTTTGGCCTTTAACAGTGAAATTTGTTAGGATTATGCAGATGATAACAATTCAATAATGGTGCCTGACCCCAAACTTTTTCCATTTATATAAAT
>JAQMCX010000045.1:14476033-14545773 GCA_029814765.1 Acanthurus leucopareius
GTCCGTTTTTGTTCGGCTCTGCATTGTGTGCTCAGCGCCGGGTGAAAGGACTTACGAAAATCCGGCATTTGCACCATTGCTGAAAAAAAAAAAAAAAAAAAAAAGCTTTGGCCTTTCACAGTGAAATTTGATAGGATTATGCAGATGATCACACTTCCAGAATGGAGCCTGACCCCAAACTTTGTCCATTTATAGAAATTGCCATAACAGTCCATACAGTATTGGCAAAATTTTAAACCTAACCACTTTGTTCTTCGAAAGCAACTTTTCTTAGAGTTAAATAAAATGCTATGAATTTGAGTAAGTTTATTTGAGTGAATTAACAGTTTAAATACAGTAATATATCATTTAGTAACTTGCAAGGAAAAGGAAGTGAATTGTTTTGGTCATTTTTAAACAAAAACTACCTATGGTGGCTTTGAAAATGTTTGATTTTTTCTTACCAGCAGTATCTTTATACCTTTCTTGTTAGTTTCAAAACCTCAGAGCTTAATGTGATAGAAATATATTTAGTTCTTGCGGACCATCCAAACCTATTTTGTGAAAGCATGTTGTAGCCACCCTTTGTTACATGTCCGGTGAACACATCCGCACCTAGACATCCTTGCCCTTTTAATTGAGCTGTTAGCCAGTCTGCCGTTTAGTCTTATATACTGTACATGTCCCCCTTAACTGACAGGGTGCAGAACCAAGAGGTTCCTCATATGAAAAGCTCTGACCTTTCTTTTGTGGTGCAATCAAATGGGGCTGCCTTGGTCCTTGGCTCTGAATAATTAATTCCTCCCCTCAGTAGGAGTGTTTGCTAAACAGTGGGGTCCTCTGCAGTTCACTTTTTCTGCACCACTGCCACTGCACCCTAGGGGAGAGACGAGTGTACGCTTTAGTCAGACTTAAGATGTGCCTTTCAGAAAGAAGCAAGACAGTCAGGAGATATTGGAAAGCCTGTCTTTCCTGTTTCTCTGCAAATAAAAGACTCCAAACAAAGAACGGCAGTGAGCAAACTTTGTATAATATTTGCCCCTTTTATGCTATTTACAACAGTGGGATTTTTTGTTGTCAGAATTAGTTTAGTTGACATTACATTTGGGTTTTTTTTGTTTTTTAAAGATTAAGTGATTCAGAAAATTTCAGTGTAATTATCAGCTAATACACCCATGACAAGATGTTTATTTACTTTTGATTCCTGATGTGATGGTCAGCCCTCAAGTGGATTGGTGTGAGGGACAGCCCTAACCTAAACCATTTGTTACTCTTGCCATCCTGCAAACCAATCCCCTGTGAGGGGGTCCTACTGTAACGCCCTCTACTGCATTTGCCTCGTAACAGTGTCACTCCACCCCCAGTATACACTCTTTCATCATCTATAGAGAAATAATATATTGTAGGGAGAGGCTCCTGAACCGTCCTCCTCTGGCAGTGTGTGTGACAGCCACTTTGATCTCAATGTGAGAGGCTGAAGCTCCAGGAGAAATTATCAATGAGATGGGGAGAGAGAGAGAGAGACAGGGAAAGGGAGGAGGCTGAATCGGTGCACGGTGATGTGATGTGCCATTCGTGTGTGTTTTTTTGTGTGGGGTTAAAAATGGCTCATCCAATTAGAAAATGTTATGTATTTTTTAGTGACCATGACTTACGAGCAAGGGCAAAAAAAAAAAGAAAAAAGAAAAAAACAAACAAGAGAAAAGAACCAAAAAAAAATATTAGAAAGTGGCCAAACATTTAATTAACAATAATGATTTGCTATTCAGTATTTTCAACTACAAATATACAATAGAAGTTGCTTTTGTGGTAACTCATTTCTAAAATATCACATTTCATCCCTGCACCCTGCAAACATCTTGCTCAGCGTGTGCAAGGGGGCAGTGCAGGACTTCATTAGAGGAAACAAAAACCTTACAGCTCAACTTCCATGAAAGCTTCATTTAAACTGAACCCTGTGATGAAGCATCAGCAGTGATCCAGCTCCACATTGGGTCTGCTTAAAAGCCAGTGGATTCTGTCACAGAATAAATAATAACCTAACCTACTTTTCACTAGCAAAGTATCAGATGATCAAATATGTTTCTGCTGAACAACAGTGTGTTTGTGAAGTTTTTGTCATCTCAGAATGGTGAAATGATGATGCAATCCTTGTTTATTTATTCATAAAAACTGACTAGTTTTTGTCTCTGAGAAGCCCATTTTTAAGTGTATTTTTGACAATGTATTTCAAGTAGTGTTGACACACTGCTGCTTCTCTTATGAATGAGACATGCACATAGCATAAGGCGTCTTCTTAGAACTGTATTAAGAAGAGGAGCAAGAAGATCAAATTTAAATACAAAAATATATTTATACAGCTGAATGTGAAAGTTCACTCATGGCCTTGGAGAATGAAGGCTCCGGAAAAAGTTATGAAATGAACCTTGAATAAAGACTGTTTTGTCAGGCTGTGTTATAATACATGTACATGTGCTATTATTACTTGTTATGTAAATGGAACGATTTGATCCCTTGAGTTACACCAAAATTGATGTATCAAGTCAAAGTTGAAACAGTGTCTCAATTCAAGAAGAAATTACTTTATCTGAATTTTGAGTTATTTTTTGTCTCAAAAAATGAAACAAAAGCCTTATATTCATGCCTGAACAGTAGAAAAACTATTTTAAAAAATGTTTTAAAAAATTCTGTAAAATAAAAGATGCAGAAGTACAACCATGAAGCATAGAGCAATACACAGCCTTTTATAAAACTAGTGGAAAAACTCCACTTGGCACATCTGCATAAGAAAAATTGCAGTGTAATGAAGACATATTAGCTTATAAAAATGTTATTAGAGTTGTAGGGAGGAGGAATGTTTTTTCATAGGGAGATCAGAGATGGTGCTGTCCTCAGAGTATCTTTTAGTCCTGATCTCATCTGTTTGGCATGAAGGGGGAGCTGTGGCTCCTCCTGTCTGACCAAGGTTACAGCTCCGGGGTTCACGGTGTGCCTCACACATTTTCTCACACTTTCTGGCTGCGCTGTGCCACATTGATTTAAATGTATCTGTTGAGGGGAAAATAATCAATGCAAATTCCCTGGCAGTGCAGCCAACAAATAAGACATGTCTGATTCATCAAGCGGACATTGCTATAAAGACCACTCTCTCTCTTTTGTCCCATTTCTCTCTCTCTCTCCATTTCTCTCCCTCACTTGTCTCTCTCACCTCTGGGCCACTTCACCCTTTTTTACTCTGTTCACCTTTCTGTCTAAAACTCTTAGCCTGAATTAGTGGAAGGAGCTTTATGCTTATACATATACCTATGGAACTGCAGCATAGAGATTTATTTAAGGTAGGTGCAAATATACTTATTAGACATTTTTAAGTAGCTACCTTTTTGTGCTCTTATTTGCTATTACTTAATTTTTGCATTAGTGAAGGAGGAGAATAATCAATACAGCCATTGTCTATTTTTTTTGTATCATCTGTTATGAATAAAGACTGGTTTTCAGTGTAAAATAAATAATGGTGTTTGAAAAATATTTTAAAAAGTATTTAAATAGTTTTTAGTTCATTATTTATCTAAGACAGTTAATTTGAAACATGCCCCTAGTTCTTTACCACATTAAAATGAAAGCAAGTCAACATGTTGAACAGGAAGGAAGTCTCACCTGACACCTAACCTTAACATTTTGTTTTGCTCCAGCTTGAACTTGGTCAAACAGTCTGGCTCCTAACAAGGGCAGAGTGTAGCCTGTGTATGTAAATTCACTACATGTGTGAGGGAAATAAAGGCAGGGGCTATTTGGAAATTCCTGTGTGATGAAAGGGAAAGAATATCCCCCAAAAAATGATTAATGTGGTGTTCAGGTACACAGAAGATTGAGTGATCCTGTCATCACACCATATGGTACCAATTTATTCCGGCAAGCATAAGGCAAACTCAGTGGAGGAGCTCTCACGACTGTGCCTCCACCACTCTCCTGAAGGAAAAAAAAAAAAAAAGAGAAAAAATATATGTGAATGTGTTATGTTTAGATTAAGGACATTAACAATACGGATACCCAGACTGCATAAAAATTTTAAAATTAGTCAGTTAAGTGCTGATTGTTATCCTTACATTGTTATTTTTAATTTTAAAACGTAATTTATTGTGGAGGTGCAGGCTTAGAGAAAGGCCATAAGTAATTGCTCTGGACATACTGTTAAAATATACTCCCATTATTAGTCTTATTATTATTGGCTTGTTCCCACATTCTACTTCTTTTTTTCATGCATGGAAAATTACATTAGCCACTGTGATGCAGGTTTGTAGTGTGTAAGTAAAGGGTGTGTGGGACTTACAGTACTACACTGGCAAGTGTCTTGAGCATCGTCTTGCATTTTCCTGCTCCTCCTCCCTCCTCCGTAAGAAATATCGTGGAAGCCAATTCAGATGGAAGTTGACTAAGAGTTGAGAAGAAAATCTTCCTGCTTTTAAATTGATGAGGTAATTCCTCAAATCTGAACCAGCAGATGCAGAATAGTAGAAACATTTTCACCTATACAGCTTATTATTTTGACAGTAACTCCAGAGGTTTCATTCAGGGTACACAGTCACTTTTTTAAATATAGCCAAGTAGGAGACAGAAATGTAGTTTGGATCTGACAAGCCTGTCGAATCAGGCTGAGGGCTGTAATTTGACATGGTTTGTTCATCCTCTTGCACTTAAATAGGGTATTTTCCAAGAAATAGATACTCTGCAATGCTCTCTGTAACTCACTGACCTAAAAGCCACTCCACACGAAATATTTTAGGGAAAGTAATTCTAATGCATCATTGTAAATATTGGAAGTATAATAAAAGTAATAATTACTAGAATGTTCTTTTATTTGCAAAAACTTATTACAATGATGCAAACCATTTTTTAAATTGGTTTTATTCATACTTAAATGTTTTTTTTTTTTTTAAAAACTCTCCTGTATAGATATGATTACCACAGTGGCTAAGGTAGTTTTTCATAATGCAGCCTATACAGTGCTTGACATTTTGTGACGTTTCTGAGATGCACTGAGTGCGGCTTCTTTGAATCACGTGACTTCGATATCTCCTTCTAATGCTGCCCAAACATGACTTTCAACTCTCTAATCTCCTATCTGGAGTTATAAGCGGAAATGAGTGTTTTTTGAAAATGCAGATGCCATTGGCAGAGGGGAAACAGGTTAGGGAGCTGGACTCCGACCACTTTTCTTTTTCACTACCTTGTTATTTGTCGCCTCACCCCTGCAGGGCATGCTGACAGGAACTGATAAACCTCTTTATGGGCTGAACTGAATTGGCTCCTATTATCCAAGGTGTGGAGCTGCTCAATGGTGGAAATAAAAGACTTTATCCACTGCCCATCTGCCCACCCGTCACTCTCTGCCCAGTTTTCGTGATTCCATGAAGCTGTGTACCATTTGTGCTTGCAATAGTTGCATAGGTCTGGAGGAAAAAAACAAACAAAAAAAAAAACAATGCTGATGTCTTTTGAGAGGAATATATATTTTTTGCCAAATGCCTCATTTGAATACTTGCCTAATAGCCACAGGTTTTGCCATGAAAAAATAAATTGTGGCTATAAATATATTTTAATATATGTGTGTAACTGCTGTTGTACTATATTGGTGTATATTGGAGGCGTAACTGTTGAAATAAACGCTGAAAAGGGATTTGCTTATAGAGGAACAGAGCCAGATCTCTAATGTTTGACTTGTAATTAAGGTATTAAAACCAAAGAAATCTCGGAAAAGTCACTCTAGTGGCTTTTGACTCACTAAAAAGCCTTTCTGTGATTCTACTGGCAACATATCATTGTAAAAGTGTTTAATGGATATTGCTATCTGTGTTATGCTAATGGAAGAGGAGTACATATAAAAAATCCTACAATCAGGTCAAATAATTGTTCATATTTTTTGATAACTGTGTGCTAATTTTTACATTTTGGATAAAACTTACCGATAAGTAAGTGATGTCATACATCATGTGTAAAGTAGAGCATTGATTTCTTTAAAGAATAATGAGGTATTTTTTAAAGTTTTTTTTAGGTATAGGGAAGAGGACTGGGGTTATTTTGATTGTTTCCTTTTTTTTAAACTTGGTCAAAATATATTAGTGCAGGCATGTTACTCCATCCCCTCTGTACTTAACTGTGGGATTTTTCTTCATACTTTATATTGAAATTTGTTTTATTTCTCTTCCATTGTGCTTGTTATCATTGCATTTGAGGCAGTACACATCAAAAGAATGAAAGAAAACCTCTTTTGTCTTTTATTCTCAATTTCCAGTTTTTGAAAACAGTAAAAACTGCATAAGAAAAAATTAGTGAAGAAAAAAAATTACTGTTACAGCAAATTAATACCACATACTATAGACAATACTATACACGTGTGTGTGGGTGTGTGTGTGTGTGTGTGTGTGCGTGTGTGTGTGTGTGTGTGTGTGTGTGTGTGTGTGTGTACATGTAAGTGCATATATGCACGGTCCGTTCTTTATTTTATTTTTTTTAATTACATGCATTAAGAAAATTAAATTTGGTGGTGACAACAATAAATTAGTGTGCAAATTGTAAGCAAGAAAAGTGTGTGTATAGGCGAAGAAAGAGCAATAACTAGAAAAGAGTTTTGGTAGAAATAGAAATGAATCCTAAGTCTGGACTGAGATTTGTGAGTTTCAATTGCTGAGCTCTGTCTCCCGGAAATTATGTTTATATATGGCTAATTTGCAACAACAAATACATTTTGAGGGAAATGTAATGTCGACTGAATTATGTTTTCAATAAATATAATGAGGAAATGTCGTCAATTAAAGTACCAGGCAAATTGCAAAAATATTGATACTGAATTATCAGTAAAATGTTTGCTGACGACGTCTTTCGTGTTTTTTCAACCAGCATAAAAATCTTTAAATTTACAGTTCAATCAGACTCGTGACTACCTTATTAGATCAATTTTTTTTTATCTTTAGGTGTTGGCAGCACTTAATTAAGGTTCAAGAACAATCAAGATCCAATTTAATACAGAGGGAGTCAACATTGACTTGAGACAGCCAGAAATCCCAGTGTGTCCCTGACGTGATCCAGAGTGTTTTTGTTGCCTAAACCATAACCTTTGACGCTGAGTCTGGATGCAGATCCACAATTCAAGTGTCAAAGCCTTGCACAGACTCCCTGTGACTTTGGTAAAACACACAAATATAGTATTTTATTCACTCAAAGAAACATTTTCTCTGAACATAATCCAGGCAGCAATTATGTTGTCACCAAAACATAATTATTCAAACATAATTTCTAGGAGACATGTTTGCACTGTAGGTGGTGCTAAGTATTGACACACATGTAATACTGATCAAAACCATCACAATTGACAGTCAGTTGGCTCCTGACTACTGAATCCCTGCCCACATGTTCAACATGTTTGAAATGTTATTTTAGTTTGATTATTAACTTCCAATTACTGCGTCGTCTTTATGAAAATATGAGGATGTAAAATGACAGTGAAAGCATTGAAAACATGTGGAAGCCTTAAGGCTGAGACATGTCTCGCCAGTTAAACATCAGCTCAGTGCAGGAGAATCACTGTCTGAGTAACTTGTGTCTTAAAATGTACTAATCCTGTGGTTTGAAGCTAGTTTTATATTCCAGATGTTTACTTTACAGTCTCACCATTTAATAAGGTCTGTATAATAGAAAGATAAATTGAAAAGCACACAGTGTGCAGCTTTGTGCTCTTTAAAGTGAGAGGAGGTTCTTTTCTTGATCGTATGGCCACCCAGAAATAAGACATTCTTCATAGTGACTAAGGATTGCAGACTTTCTTGAGTCACTGCATAAGTTGATTTGATTTAGAAATTTAATTGATGAGGTTAAATACTCTATTACTACTCAAATACTTGAGTCACCTTGAAATGATATCACTATTAAAAGTGCTTTAGATGTGTAATTGTTCTATTGAAATTGGATGAACATGGCATGAAATTTAACTCTCTGTACTCTAAAGTCATTATTGGAAATCCAAAGAAATAAGAGTACATGGCCAAAAAATCACTTTATAAATGAATTTGGAGCTGACTGTTAGTCTCTATTCGTTCTGGGATAGAACTGGCTGTGATTTGACTTTCATAGCTTATCTCGAGCAGGCTGGCAGTTTAAGGAAACACATTCTCCTGTATTTCACTTCAAAATAATCATGCCTTATTACATTGTTAATACATCAATAATCGCTTGTTTTTTAATTTTAAGAGGTTTTTCTGCTTGCTTTTGAGGATCACATCATAGGAATCAGCAAAAAAGTGACTATGTCTTTAACTGGTCAAAACAGTCTTGTTGGCAATGCATGAGGATCTTACCATGTTTGATACCGTCATTTTGTAAAATTGATATGGTATCAGTGGTCAGACTTGACTTAATATCTTTGTAAAAAAGTTTAGTTACTGAATGTTACTTGAAACAGATGAGGTAAAAAAAATGACATTTCTGGTGAAATGTCAAATTGTTCAAGGTGGCTGGAACCAGTTACGCTCACTTAATATTAGTGTCAACTGACTGATTTAAGAAATACAGATGACAAAGATCCAAATCCTTGAGAGGAGAGGCTTAGGCTCGGTGACAGAGAATCTCTCCCTAAAGCCAAGGGTATAATGACTCTGTTTGTAATGAACAAATAGAGGCAAAGATGGATGTCTAGTTTACTGTAGCGCTATCTGTGGAGTTTTGGACTGCTTAAAGCAAGTTACGAAAGCCATCTGTTTGGGCCTGCGGGCCGAGGCTGATTAATATAGCCACAGAATAAGAATGTCACAAAGGAACTAAAGTCACAGGAATCAAGTACAGTGTTTCATAAAGTCGCTAAAGGATTAAAAACCTCACTCGAAACGTATAGATTTAGATCTTTTACAAAGGTAGCATCAAAGATGTACATGAAGACATAACTTCAGGTCATACTGTATTATTACAGTCTTGTTATAAGGGCGAGCAAAACCTTCTTTTTAATGAGTCTGCTTTGCTTAAATTCAAGGTCATACTTGTTGAGTATTCTGTGGTCTCTGTAGAATGGTATGGTGCACCCTGGCAGCAGGAGTATGAGAGGATCTATAAGGAGGCAAATGGTAAGACTTTGGTCAGAATTGATTGCTGTGATGTAAATACGATCAGGAAAAAGTCTCAATGCCAAGAAGTGATTTTTTTTTTCTTCTTCTTCTTTTTTTCGGGGTAGTAAGCAGCTCGGCACAAAGTGCTGTAGTGAGAATTAAAGGTGTTGTGTTAAATTTAAGTTGCCACAACGTTACAGTTAGTTAGCAATCAGTGAATTACTACATCAGTTATACTGAGCAATTTTAAAACAGCTTTAATCTTATTAGCATTTAGATGGGCATGCTAAATGGGATATTGCACCAGGACACAATGTAAAAGCAACACTCAATTTATTGACTCTGTGCTAACCACTCACAAATACATCAATAAAAACAATCACGAGTAGTCCTACACTGCCCATCCTTGCCATTTGAATTATTTCAATTCAATTTAACTGCAGTGTCCCACCCTCGCAAGCACCACAACAACATTCAAAGTGCTCAGTGACTTTCTATTTTGGACTAATAATCCAGAAAACAGATTTCCCTTTCAGACCAGTAAGCTAAGCGTCATTGATAGTTAAAGGAAGACATTAGCATGAGTCGGTGGTTAATGACATTGTTTAATGGTGTGTTCACTTTGTTAATATGGCTGACAACACAGACACATTATGCTAGCAACTTTGAGTTGCGAGCTCAATATGAAGAGTCACTTTCAAGGATAAGTTCACAAATTTTCAACTCAGTTTTGAAATGGCTTCTTTCCTGGAGAGGGGGCAGGCGCAGGTGAGGAGTGAGTGATTTTTTATGTATATTTATGTTGAAAATATTAAACATACGGGATAAAAAGCAAGGGAGCAATTACGTAGATGTGGAAAAAAAAACATATTTCTAAAGGTGATGCAGAATGATTCATTTTAATAGGACGAACCGATAGCAAGAAGACTAGCAGTTTCCGTCCATGAGTTAAGTACTCAATATTACAGAAAACAAATGATTGTGTATGTTTGTTTCTCCAAAAGACCAGTATGACACAGAAATACACACGAAGAGCTCTGATCCTACAGTGAACCTCCAAGATAGCTCAAGTAATTAGTATAATCTCCGTAGGATGCATTCACTCCTCATAGTTAATTATAACAAATTCCCTCTCCATGATCCGCAGTGTGCACAGATCAAATGTTCCCACTGCAATGGAAAGATAGAAGCATCTGTCACAAGTCTCTGTCTTCAGAAACCCTAAGCCCTATGTGGTCATCGAGCTGCATCTCTTCCTGTGCTCAGATGGGGTTATCATTTTAAAGCTCTAGTGTACTTATATCCCTGTAATAGTGGGATTTCAGACTTGAACGCACTCTCCTTCTTTAAAACCCTTTTCCTAGCATTCAGAGCTCCTGAATGCTAGGAAAAAGCATGATGCACTCAACCTTGAGAATGTATCAATAATTCAAACACATCATCCTCTCATGATGTAGCTGTCTGAAATTGGGGAGAGTGTGTCTGAGGGATAATATTGCACTCTGTCACATCTGACTATTTGTCACCTGCTAGAGCATGGCTACACCCAGCTAATAAATGCAGAGTCAAAGCAAGCACATTTTCATGATTTGCAGTACAGTAACTGCTGCCCTTTGCAGGATATGTGACTTTCAGATCCTGCGATTAACAGATGGTGAATCGCGTATATTATTGGGTTAGTCTTTAGTGTATATTGATTCCAGGGATGCCTCGGTTTTGTTTTTGTTTTGGGCCCCAGTCCAGATCGAAGTCCTTTGTTATTGACCCCATGCCGATACTAAGTCCAGTTTAGTACTGTTAGAAATTATTTGTGCATTTTTTTCAGATTTAGCAGTGCGCACTTCGTATAAAATGGTCTAATATTAAAATTAGTAAAGCAATTTTGTCGTGTTTGGAGAGCACCAATGTGGCCTTGTTTTCACAAAACCTTCAGGCAAGATTTTGACAACCTTATATTGCCCTCAAAAGAAACAGTTTAATATTTCAAATTTAAATTAAAAAAACAGTTACTTATTTCTTTCTTACTTTCAAAAAATTCTGCTTGGCACCGCTCCAATGGTGTGATGATGCATGCTGTCATATCATTAACTTAAACTGCTCGCTGCTGTTTATTTGTTGTGTGCGCTCCGCACTTAACACGATCACAACAGTATGTGGCTCCAGTGTTTTAAGGGTGCGCGACAAAATGTCTTTGATAGTCAGAATACCTGGAGCGAGCAAACAAGTATTGTAAACAGATACAGCTGTTCAATTTTTCAAGCATGGATCGGCAATGATCCCAATCCTGCAGATCAAGTTAATGTTTCTGCGATATGATGCTCCTTTTAGAATTTCCGTATGTGTCTCTTGCACTTTAAGGATGCTATCAGAGACTTTGTGCTGATGTCACATATTTCATGATACTCATTTGTTGCGAAATCCCTTTGCTGAATTCACATGTCATTAGGCTCTTTCTGTGATCTACATTGTATATTGCAGCACAGTAAAAAACTGCAGTAACCTAAGTGAAACACTTGAGTAAGCTCTTGAATTTTTTATTGGGTGTGATGCAAGAGTTTGGTGCTTTTTTTTTTCTATGTGTAAAAGGCTATCAATGAAATTCATTATTTAGTATATCAACTTTATTAAATGACTCACCAATTGAATGGTGAGGTCTGAAAATCTATTATCTGTTGTCATTTTCACTGATGAGATAGCAATGGATTTTACTTGACTCTTCAAATTAGATTCATTCATCATTATGGTTGAAAATGATTACAAATTTTCTTGATCAATTTGGCCCCCTCCCAGTAACTTCTGGTACAAGATAACCAAACATGGATAATTAGTAGATATGAGAAATCATTACCCACTGTTAATCACGGTGGAAGTTTGTCTTGTTCATTGTCGTTTCAATATCAGCACACTTGTGAGACAAGAATATTTTACTGATGTAATGTAATCAGAGATGTCTATCTCTGAGAAGTTTTGGCTCAATTAGACCTCCTGAACACTCAAGGCTGAGTGCCATGCTAATTTTGTGCTCCACTCAGCACCTGCAGTGTAGTCAAAGCGCTCTCTCACAAACTTTATAATAAGAGAATATTTATGAAGCATATCTTGGCATAGGTTATTCACAAGCAATACATTTTTTTTTTGAGGAATCGGTACTGTCATCATTTTTATTTAGGGAAATTCATGAAAAACCGGAATGTCTGCAGGACAGCAAACACATTAAGCAGATTACATCAAACATAAACAATCAATGCAGTCTGAATTAGAGAACACAGCCATACTCATCTTTGTCTATTTGATAATCTTGTTTAGTCTCCTTTCAACAAACAGTCCTGAAAATGAACAGTCACAGAGCGATAATACCATTAAGTTTCAGTGGGAACGTGATCTGCCTCCCTTGGGCTGAGAGACATTTGGATGGTCGAGTGAAAAATTGCCCTGAATTCTGACCAATGAATCGTTTTACACATGCTTTAATGCATTTCATAAATAATCTGCCTGAGAAGGTAATTAGTGCAGGTGTTTACACATATTTCTGCCATCAGGGTGCACAGTAGGATCACAGTTGGCTGAGTGAGTTTTAGGTTATTAAATTAGGCCCAAGGTAACAGGAAGAAGGATGAGCTACAGTTGGGCAGGTATGAGCAATAACATGTTTTTCAATTCATCATCCAAACAAAAAAAAAACAAAAAAAAACAGACATTCTGGAAATTATGCAGATTCAAATTATCTCCCATTCAAGGAACACTTTCAGTGTTCACAGAATCAGGTCTGTATGCAAAATGACTTTTTATGTTCAAGAGAGGTCAATAGTAGAGAGACATCTCCCTTGGGGGTTTTCCAAAGACGGAAGAAAGGTTGGACCTAAAAATGTAAGAATTAAGCTACTTAACTTCACACTCCCTAACATGAAAGTAAATAATTTTCATAATTTTCTCAGCAATAATACAATAAACAATGTCGTGCAGAAAGCGTGAGAAAATAGAATGCCTGATTTGTATTGTTTGCCACTGTCTTATGAAACTTTCTTTTGTGGTTTCTTAGCCATGTAGAAAATCCTCCCCAATATGAGGGATGTTCTGGGGTTTGGGGAAATATTCCATTCAGCACCACAAAGACCTATCAGTTTCCTTAGAATGACTGTGACCTGCCGTTTGCTGAATGCAAATGTCTAATTACATTTGCTTTTAAAACACCAGTCCATCTCAGTTACTCATGACCTCCGCAAGTGATGACAGGCCTTTCTCTGAGGTGAATCTGGTCGCTCCACTGCCCTCACCTCTTTAACCCAGACACAGAACAGCGAGCCCCACTGACAGTTGTAACAAGCTGCTTACAGCACACAAGTGCACTTTTTGACAATGAATGTTAAAGGTGTTGTTACTTTTAAAGGTGACAAATGCTTTGTGAGACTTTTACAGGTCGTATCCATTGTTTTACACCACAACATAACAGAAATCTGTGCCATGCTTTGCTTAGAAACCACACATAATAGCAAATAAACTAAATGCAGAACACTGACACTAACAAGAGATGATTTGTCAGACCATTAAATGTTAAAAATTTGATGTCTTTTGGCATGTGCTTTTAGTGCTTCAGTTGGCATGTGCTTTTTTTTGTAAATCTCTTCAAAAAATGGTCAGAATGAAAATCAGGCTTCCTCTAACAATTGTGTTGTCACCTGGCAAAAAAAAAAAAACTTGAACCTTCTCAACTTTTGCTGCAACACATCAACCAGCAGAACAATGTGCTGGCCAATCACACATAAGCACATATATGGTGGATTATTTTCCAGCTAGAACGCGGTATTTCTACTGTCTATCTCACGATTGTCACAACAAACAATAAAACAGTTGCCACCATGATGGATTTACCAAACCCTACCCAAAAGTTTCCAAAACTGTCTCAGTATTAGAGACTACTGTGCAGTGTTTTGGCATCTGAGAAGCCTTCCAATTCATGAATCTGTCACTCAAACTGGACTTCCTGGGTTGTATTTCATTGTTTTGCATTACCCTGAAGCTACAGCCCCCTCCACCAATGCACCCCCATGCACTGTCCTAATGCAAGAGGGATTTCTGAACACACTCTGAAAGTGTCATGGGTTGCCTTACATCAAGATGGTCCTGGGTTTGATTCGTGGCCCAGTTGGCTTCCACAGTGAATGTTCTATCCTTTAGTGTTGCGTGGGGGTGTCCCTCCATATTAAAAAGCTGTAATGTGAAGTGAAGACTACAAAGTGCCCATAACTGTGTCACTGTTAGTCTCTCTGTGAACGTGCAACCGTCACAGCCTTAAAAAGGAGAGAGAAGCCTTTATATGTCTATTTTGGATGAAGCAGAAAAAATAATGGCTCTAGTTTGGGCATGTTTATGCAAACTAATTTGTTCCAACATTATACAACATTTGTACCGCTAGTGCCAATGCTAACCACAAGAGCGGGGCGTTTTAAACAACAATTAAAGTAACAGAATGTTAATTTTTTTTTTTTAAATGTGATTTAACCTAAAAAAAAAAAAGAACACAACAGTCAGCAACTAACAGACACAGCCAACTATCAAGTAAGTGCTCTAGACATATAACTTAGCTAGCTAGTTAATACTGCTTATAATCAAACAGCCAAGTCCACCTCCTTTAATTTTCCAAAGCTGTTGCAAGTGATTGAAAGCCAGTTGACATTTACTCTTGTCTTTTCCTTGGCGACTCTCTTTGTCTCATCTTAGCTTTCTCCATCAATGATCTTTTTGTCTGTCTTCCTCTGTAATAATGCCCAGTCCCAGGTGCTCCAAGCAGTCAGCTAGCCGCATGGTTAACAGAGCCAACTAGCATATCAGAAGTTACAGGTTACTTCAGGAAACTCCCTGTTTCATTAAGAATTGAGGCAGAGCAGCCGGGAAAGATCAGAACCAAAACCAGAGCGCATTTTTTCATAAATAATTATCCAGCTTAATAAAAAACAGTGATAGTTGTTGGTATGTGAGATGGAGTGCCATAAGCATTAGTGCAGCATCTGGTCGTCAGACGCAGAGTGACTAAGGCAGAGACATGAGCCAATGTACCATCAGAATGATTTTAATGTTATATTTAGCTCAAATACAGAAACTTTGGTCTGTTACCTGCTGTCATAACAAATAACGAAACATTATGGTAAATCTATCCGTATGGCATGTTTACTGTGGTTGGAGAGTCTGTCCGCATGCTGAAATACAGAAATGTACCCGTTGACAGTGCCAATCAAATCTTTTCAAAACAGTAGCAGATTGTGCTGGAAGAAACATGTTTTCACACCATGGTTATATTTTCATATATCAAAGTTAAAAGCGACCTATGAGCAATGGTTTTTCACACTTTACTTGCTGACACATCTAAAACATTTTGCTTTTGCTAATTTATTCAGGTAAAAGTCAGCTTCAACAGAATCTGCCACTACAAGTATGCCATATTTTATGTTGTGTAACCACTTCTGTCAATGTCCATCACGGGAGAAGGTGACAATATGTGCGCAGTTATTTTGAAATATTTTCTCCAGCGAATGGTCATGTATTAGTTGTGTAAAAGCAGCTTATTTCCTTAATTTTTCTTCAACACTTGCCTATCCTCAATGACAGTTTTCACTTTTAGCGACTATAGCTGCAGTGCTTGGTTCGGGAAAGGTCATGGTTTTGGTCATGGTTTGCTACAAAAAAGCCAGTGTTTCAGGGCTAAGCATAATTTATAAAGGTTCAAATATTTAAACTATTTTTTTGGCAAGTTTGCATGTTTAATTCATTTTGTTATCCTGTAACGAATCCACTAACTCATATGGGCTGCTTAGCCCTGAAGTTTTCTGTCATTTGCTTTTTTGTTCGAATATTCCAAATAAGATAAAAAAGGCTAAAAAATAACCACAACCCCAATATTTCTTTACGTCAAAAAATTGCTTTTGTTGCTTAGCCTAATGCTTAGCTTGACCATAGATGGACGTCAGGATCTGAATTGACTCTAGTGTCATATTGTGCTTACACAAAATGGGGAAGAACACTGAAGAGAAAGCTTTGACAGATGCACAGTTACTTTTCAGTAACTAACTGAGACTAAATCTCAAAGTTGAGAGGCATCACTGAAGGCAATAAGACTTGTTAACTCAGCATTACCATATCAGTGACAATAATTAATAAGAAACACGAGGGAAGGACAATAAACTAAAGTGATGACACTCACATTGTAATTTTCTACTAACCACCCAATACTTTGAGGTATCAGTAACGCTAGAGCCAGCAGTCCAGTGTTATTTCAGTATGGATCCCAGGAAGAGATGTTGTTGCCAAGGCAACAATGGGAATCCCAAGTTCCACAACAGGTAAATGGACATGGAAATGTAGTTAATTGTAGTCGTGCTTTGGCCTCTTTTCATTCTTCTGTACACCAAGTGTTGTTGCTGTGGTAAGCCATAAACTAATTAGCAAATGACGGAAAAATTGAAATATATCCCATATATCCCATATGTATATATAAATGTTTCTGGCATCTGGGAGAGTTTGTCACAAAGGCACAGCTGGTTGATTTAGTGAAAATAAACAAAACATATTTAAGCAGGTTTTTTTTTTATTGTCTTTTTTTTTTTTTTTTTACCTTGGGACTTCAAAATACTACCACGATCTCAAAAGAAAATACTGATACAACGGCGTTCAAATTCCCTATATTTGCAGGAACATATTTTTTATCAATACACTCTAATAAAATTGATTTAGTACAGCTTTGTAATTTTCAGTTGTTTCAGCAGATGGCAAAGGCTGTGTATTTATATGCTGGTCAGTAATTAAATAATTCTGGCATCACTTTTGGTTGGTAGTGCCCCGCTGTTGATTGTTTTTTCTTTTTTTAAAGTTTCATTAAATTTGTTTAAACAGGATGGCACACACTGTGAGGAGTGACTGGGACAGGCTATAAAAATGATCATTTTGTTGTTTACCATGTTTTCAAATTGTCACAGTATGTAATTAAATTGCAAACATCTTAACTTGCGCCGCGAAGCTGTTAAAAACATTAGCTGCTCATTTATGAAGCTGTTTTGATAGCCTTGCCGTGAAGCTGGGGATGATGGGGATGTAAACCCTTTACAAAGAAAAACTTACCACTGTGTCTCCAGATACAATGAGTGCAAGAAGCAGCACAGACAACAGTAATGAGTTTTAGGCAGCACTACCTCGCTGTTATTAAAACTGTAGGTTTATCATTGAAGTTTAAGAAACAGAAAACACTCAGAGAGCATGTGTCTCTACCATGGCTGCACAACTGTCTAAATGTATTATTTTAATGACACAAAGTGTTCAGGAATTAAAAAAAAAATCATCTAGCTCAGACAAATATTAAAATACACGCATATGCTTCCCAGAGACTACTTATATCCTGTCCTGTACAAAAAGCAGAGGAGCAGGGTTGTGCGAAATTATCATTAAAATCAAAAGCTTATATTTGACTCATGACCAAACTCTTCATCACTTTTCATTTAAGTATGCACAATAATCTGGAATTATCTTGACCCACACAGACAAATGGGCTAAAAAGAAAAGTAATCCCACTACAAAGTCAGAGAACAATGATCCTCTGTTCGTCTGACTCTATTTCACCAGCTTGTACATATGAAGACCACTTCTCTCCTCTATCAACAAAAGTGTATCAGTTTAAAAAAAAAAAAAAACATATCTCCAAGTCATCCTCTACGTGTGAAAAAAAAACATACAGTATTTGTCGATAAATATTTCATTAGACTTTACCCAACAAACATGTCTTACCCTTTGGGGAAGGTTGCTTTGTTGTTTCCCAATAGACAGAAATTAACATTCAAACCAACTGAGCTCATACACAAATTGAATGTTTCTAATTCCACGCAATAATGTGTGCCGCTAATTGGAATTGTGAAACATCAGAATTATCGAACATCAAATCTGCGTCTGAAATCAAAAGCAGATACGCTGAAAGATTGACGTCCGATGAATGCCTCAGTATTCGAAGTCTGCTCTACTGCTGCTTGTTTCATGTGTGTTCGTCCACTCAATCAGATTGCTGTACGTGAAATGCGGCTTTTCCTCGGACCAGGACTTTAATTAGAATGAACTGTTTTGAAGTCAGGCTGGTCATTACCTGGCCAACAGAGAGGACATTTTTAGAGGGAGGCATAGACAGACATAGACTCTGTGTTCAAAGCTTAAGTAGATATGTATCAAATTGTCAGTCACACAGATAGATAAATGTGATTCTATGTCTCGCTTGACATTGCTAAGCCTGTCTTCAACTTTTCATGCTACTGTGAAATTACTCGATTTACAGCAGCTTCAGGCAGAGGCTTATGGACAAGTGAGTGGAATGTGACTGCAGATGCCGAAATCTGTGCAACACTATAAACAACCACTGATGTAGTTAAATTTATCAGATAACTGACTGAATAATGCTTTCCTTTTTATAATGCAGTTCAAATAAAAAAATCAAGATTTGTGAGTTGTCAGGAATGCTTTTTTTTCATCTAAATTGCGAAAGCTAGCAAATAAGAGCTTCTTTCAACCTTAGAAATGAAAAATAATAGCGAGGTCAGCTGTAAATCTGTGATCTTTAATAGTGATGAACACAATCTTAAAAAGTAAATAATTCAAATTGTAAATCTTATTTTTTTAAGTCTTTGTAATTAAAAGTCATTTGTCTCCCCAGAAGCCATTTTGAAAAAAAATAGTTGTATTAAATAACAAAGAATAAAACAAATAAATGCACTATTTCTTTAAATGTCCTTTGTTAGATAACATGAAATTCATATAAATTCATATAATCACATCTGAAACTTTTGCCACTTACCCTCGATAGCTTTACAGTGGATTGTGTGCTGAACAAGTCAGGAAAACCCCCTTTGGGCATGTGGCTCAGTGTCTTCAGCTGTGGTCTTTAATTACAACGGGAACAATGGGTCAGTTGTCTCAATACAGTTCTGAGAGTAACATCTTTACAACATGGAGAAGCATGGAGAAAGCAGCTGTCAGCGAGGATTTCTCTCTCTCTGCCTGCCTTTTTTCTCTCTCTTTTCCTCTCTATCTGCTCGGCTTCGATGTAGCTAAGCACCCCCAGTGCAAGCAGCCATGTTTGAGAATATATTTGAGTGAGGAAAGCTATCCACATATTTATTTCATTCCTCACTGCTGGATGAAACCACTTAGCATTTAGAATATAGGATGAGTTTTCATCTGTGCAGGTATGCCACGGTGGCCAATCACCAAACCCCATGATGTGTCTGTGGAATGGAAGACACGTCCGACCAAATTGTTGTCTTGGGATTGTGTTTACTAGAGATATTAATATTTATAATAAACAAAAGGAATTCTCTTGCATTGTGTTCCACATGGTATCTTGGAGGCTAAAACAAAGCGGGGGAAGGAAAATGTTTCTTGCTGTTTGCTCTTCTAATGCTGACTTTGATGAAGCTATGCTTTAATTGAGATTTGGATGATTAAAGTGTAGTATAGCACATATAGGCACTGCACAGATACATTATACAGTATGAGACATTTGTGTCAAAAGAAAATCATTTTATTTTGTACTTTTTATATATATATATATATATATATATATATTTATCAATTCTAAGCAAGCCCTGAGGCAGAGATATTATGCAATCAACTTTTACTTAAAAAATTGATCTATTGTAATTGCATAATGTATTAATACTCACAAAAATATAATAGAGAAAATAAATATTCAAGGTGAATCCTACAGCCACCACAGGCAGAAGGAGCCCATTATCAAAAGTGACCTCGTACAAATAGAAGCGAAGAGTTGTTTCAGAGTTTATCGTTCAACAATGTGATATGGTCGGTGTGAAAAGCACTTTTTCATGAATGCCGCCTCAGTGTCTGTTTGATAACAATAGTGGGATTTCCATAGAATACCAAGCTGTGCAGTGAATACACAGCTCCGTGGGTAGTCAAACAGTCATACTTATGAGATGCATAAAATTGCTTGAAATAAGGTATAAGCTGGTTTACCCCCAGATGGTTGCATGTTATGTTGCACAGAGTCAAATTGAACAGAACAAAGTAGTGTTTAACTGTCTCCCCTGCAGTGTTGAAATAATGACCCTTTCTTTGTGTGTGTTGTGATCTCTCTCTCTCTAAATTTTTTCTCTTTTTTTTCTCTTTCCCTCATTCTCTCATTCCCTTTTTTTTTTTTTTTTTTTTTTTTTTTTTTTTACACACTTTTAGCCAATTGAGATATGTAGCTCAGCAGGAGAAAAACTGCTGTAGTGAAACAAGACCATGAATAATTAAAAGCAGTATTATTAATGAACTTCCAGACCTTATGTTAATGAACGATTTCAAGTTGAATTTGTCAGCGCAACTTTTGTTGTCTGTTCCATCACTTTCCTGCACACATTAATGCTATCAAAATACCCTCGGTTATGAAACGGAGTGAAATAGTTGTCATTGTATAATACCAAAGTACTTTGGACTGGTAGCTTATTTTTAATGTTGCACTGGCTGCTTGTTATCATTCTGTAATGCAGTACTTTGAAAAGTTGAGTCGTTTATGGTTATCTGTGAATGTTCTCATTCATCCAGGTCATGGTTATTCAAGGCAAATAAATCGAAGGCAACTGGACTCAGTGATATAGTCGTTTATGGTTTCGTAATATACTTTTTTAGTCTAAGTAAGGAAGTCTGTCTGAAATAATACTAAATTTTTTTTCATTAATGTTTGGACATTTGATATTCAGACTGTGATGAACATAAACTTCAGGCTGAGACGACCTCACAGTCATTCAGTGACAACATCAATCTTTGTTGATTGATAGGGATTTAATCCCGCTTCAATCAGCCCCTTCCACAACACATACATCATCATCCACTTCCTCCATCTCCCATGAATATTATTTTGTACCCATGAGCTGTACTACCACTAACAGGCAGATGGTCTGGTGAAAACTGAGCGAGATGCAGCAACTGCAGAGGGAATATCTTGCTCGGGCGTATTTCATTTCTTCAAGCGTGGATGGTTACTGCCCATGAATGAGCTTGTAGGGTTACGGTATGTTACAGTATGTATGAGACAGATCAGTGGAATATCAAAGAAGAGATATCAAAGAACTCACAACTCACTCATTGAGAAAAGCAATTAATCACCACATTGCTGATAAAACTACTACAGGTTGGTATAATCACGTGGATAAATATTTAATCACTAAGCACAACATCACGACAACATGGTGTTATCTATTCAGAGTGAGTCTATGAGTACCAGTTGTGTCTTATCAGCATGACAAGATGGTGCGACTGAGACTGAAGATCCCGAAGATCCATTAGTGTCCTCTTTTTCATTTTGACACTGACTTCTGGATATCTGCCATCACTTAATATTATATTACAGCATCAACAACCCCCCGTTTATCTTTATTACTGGTCCCTAATCTCTTGTGACAGTTAATCATGTTACAAGTTCTTTGGGTCGCCTCAGTTCTTTACAACGTTCAGCATTGTCTTTGTTTCTGTTACGCCGCAATATTCATAACTTCTGATCACTGAACGGCCCATTATACAGAGTTTCCCTCATCACGACTTGTGTCTTAATAACAGAAGTCACCCATTCTCCCTCAGTGCTGGTTTGCCGTGCTGTGATTAATGTCTTCATGGTCTGGTCAAAGTGTCGATATCTTCAACAGCTGGGCCCATCTGTCATCTTTTTCCTGTGACACCCCTGAACGTAACTCAGGTCCTATCAGGGAGGCCATCCATCAAAGTGGTAAACAGAGACGTCTCACATTAGCAGCCCTGAACACTTCTCATCATATACCATAACAGACAAGCAATCATCTGGTATTATGTCGTGCCACAGGCTAATGTGAAATATTAACGGAAATATACAGCACACCAGCTGCCGATTGGATGGGGGCATCTGTGCTTAGCAAAATGGGTGGGTAACAATTTAATATTATTGAGGCAGTAGATTGTAGATTTTCCCCAGAGATTTGCTCCAAAGCTGTAGCACTGGATCAGGGACCACGCCAATACAGAACAAGTGACTTTTGGTGAAATCTATATCTCTTTATCTTAGGCATGCTTTGTGTGTGTAAATCAAAGGCACAGAGTCCATTTCTTCTGAATAGCTTATGCCTGCATATTGATTTGTGTTGTACACTGTGTGTTGTAAAGTCTGAGCAAAGTAGAGGAGAGTGTTAAGTTAAACTAGATGTGTTTTATAAGAGACTCATAAAAATGACTGATACCTACAGCCACCTTGGAGCATAAAATCTTGTGTTGCATTTGGATGCATTTATTAGGTTTGCCTGTCACGTTGGTTCCTCTTGGGGGCAGCAGAATCAGGGACGGTCTCTTCAGGTGTCTCTTCATCTGTACGATTGGTGACGGATTCACCACCATAGTGCTCAAATAAATACTAGAGGCTTGAGGCCATGGGTCAGCTTATGAGGGATCAAACTCATTGAATCACCAGCCCGCCCCCACTGCTATTTTTCTATGCCTTTCTTGCAGTCTTATGCAGCACTCGTTCCTGGCAGAGATTATGCTGACACTGTAGTGAGAGGAATATATGCAAGTTGGAAATCAAGATATGGAGCTTTTGTCAGTCCTGTTGTCAAGTGATGGAGATAAATGCGTGTAAAATATGTCTTTTCAATGTTCACTTCTGGAAGCCGTACCTAACACTCGGCTCTTAAAACCAAGAGCCACGTTTTTAATTTTTCTATATTTTTCTCACCGCTTCCAGCAGGAGCACTTTTTATATTCATGACTGACACCTAGATAATGGTCTCAGCAGTGGGGATTCTAAGGATAAATGTGTTGAAGTAAGAGATAAAAAAAAAAAAAAAAAAGTGCCGATATGATAGATAAAACATCAGTCTCTTGGCTCTTGTGGCTGACCATTGTGGTCCATTATTTGGATTCAGTCAACAGCAAACCACATGGTCTTTGAAAAAAAGAAAAAACCCTATTAGATAAAGGCGGCAAAAAAATTAAGCACAGGTCCCCTGAAATTGAAGCAAGATAGTGTTTCTTTCACTCTTTGAAACCCAAGCACGGTCTGGCACACATTTAGCAGAAGAATGGCTAATTGCATCAGCACCTCTGCATAAAAACTCAGTCACTTATGAAGACATAATGGAAAACAGGATTCCTCTGCAATGCTTCATGTAATGCACAACTTTTTTATTTCCTCGCTCAGAGGATTTGTATTTATTTTGTTTCCATCTGCTGTGGTCAAAGCAGAGATACCCATTGTAACAGTAGGAAACATATCACATGTATCGAGGAATGAAGCAAAGGAGGCAAATAAGCAGGGCAGTTAAATGGAAATAGTTTCATTTCCTTTGGTGTAAACAAATACCCCATGTAGTCCCCGGACCAGAGCTGTGGGTAATCGGCTGCTATAACTCAACAGAACACTTTGCCCTGAGCTAAACATAATACTTCCTGCACTTAACTAAATCCATTTTTCAACCCACAGAAGAGTTATGACACACCAATACATTATTGTACAAATGTCTAAAAGTTGAACTTGTGGAAAACATGCAATGCACCGTTGTTTATTTAAAGCCATATAGAATCAAAAGATATTTCATAGCATTGGCACTTTTGGGTAAATGGACTTCCTACTGAGTGTCACTGATTTCCTTCTTTTATTCTTTAGTGGACTGAAAATAATTCTATCAAAATTTGAGCATGACAACCCTGAACTCCTCCTCTATCTCACTTCTATTCTGTTCATTTTCAATTATCCATATGACTTGCACATATCAGAAGGTTAGTCAATAGGCCATTTCCCATCAGTATAGATTATTTTCTAAGAGCTCAGGCTTTGCTTTTCATACACTGCGTAGCCCGGATGCTGACTGCGGCAAACTCAGATAATTAATCCTTGCTTGCAGCTACAGGTCCACACAGAATTGTATAGATTTACAGAAACAAGATGTGCAGTTATTAGAAAAGTGGGATGGATCCAGCAGAGAGTCACAGAAAGTCTTTTTTAAAAATTATTAAAAATGTTAGATTAGGCACCCGGGAGAGGCCTTGCTCTTACCTTCCGTTGTTTACTTTTTTTTTACTTTCCAAGCTCTTAAGTTCATCCTTTTTGTAATTAGCACCTTGCATCTCTGAGATGGGTTACAGCTAACTGCTAAGGAGGGGATGGAGCCCGCAACACTGTAAACGCATGAATGCTTCTTTTCACCCCATCAGAGGAAGACGCGGGAGGTCTTTTTTCACGTCTGCAGGTGGTGTGAATGCTATTGCCACACCTTCTGGAGCAGCATGCCTGTTTCCAAAGCCAGGATACTCTTATGATACCTCACACCGCTGATGCTGTTTGTACAACCTAGCATAAACACTTTGCCCATTTGTTTCACTCAAGTTGTAATGGTGCTTGACTTGCTCCTTGTGCCTGCACGTTTCAGTTCATATCTCAGCAGTAAAGCAGGAGACAGGTCGATCTAAGGTCCTGCTGCGAGGCATTGGCAGAAAAAGCACACTGCAGGTAAAAACATGCATGGCCACTCACCATTAGATCACTCCCCATGTTGTCCCTGAGATGGCGCTCTTAATTAGAAGGTCCTTGGATCTTGCTGTCTAAACTCAGGCTTTTCTGCCCACATTACCATTTTATATAACACAGTTCCTCACAAGCTACAGTAAAACATTGGCGGAGCAGACAGTATATTATGAATTCCTGCTGTAATTGACACTATTTTGGAGTTGCTTTATAGCTTCATTTTGAACTTCTGCCTTCTCCTGAGCCTCGTCTGCGTTGTCTTTGGTGATTAGCCTGTTACTCACCTGTGCTTCCTCCCTAGACAATGGCCTGTTCTGCTCATACAGATGATGAGGTGCAGTATCAAAGCCAAATGAGATGGCTGCCAATTAGGGAGGGCTTCCAGGTGCATTTCAATGCAAACTCACACCACTGGCTGCACCCCGTAGTGTCTCCATTCAAAGACACTTTCGAACGAGCAGACTTCAACAGAAACTTATGAAAGTATTTCAATTACCGGAATAAATGACGGACCTCTCTTCAATACTTAGCACAGGGGGGGGATTTTGAACTTTGTAATGATGTCTTACTAAATGTTCTAAGCAGGAAGTTAAATTAACTTGCCGCTGGTACATTTTTGTAACCTCTATTTTTTTTTCTCTTTCATTTAATGCTGAAAGTTAACTGAAAAAAGAAAAAAATCAAATCATCCATTTGCCTTGTTCTGGATCGACTCCAGTTCAAATGCTTGGAAACAGTGTGAGGCTACATAGTTATTTGGACAGCCCCCACGCTCCCCGGGGGATACAATAGACTTTTATGTAGTCTCTACAAGTGCTGTGGCACAAAAGCCTCAGACAAATTGAATCACATTTGACCAAATGTGCGACACCTGTGAACATAGTTTAAACGTCTTTAGGTTTGAAAAAAAAAATATGCTTATAAGAGCCAAAGCTATTGACAAGGTTTCCTGTTCAGTGAAAAATTGATTGGAGTTAATTTTGCGTTAAAATGAAGAGGAAAATCCAATAAATTCAAGACTTAGACATGACCATTTTAAGCATGAGTGATGAACCAGGAGCGTTCCTCTTTCAACACCTTTTATCCAAAACAGGTTAGGTCATGACAGACAAAAAGGCTTTCCTATGTTCTTATGAGAGTGTTTCCTGAATCTGCAAATGCAATGTGGTGCACCAAAGTGGCCTTTGAATAAAAATTTTTTAGTTATTATTCAAATTAAATCAAGTCAGGGCAGACGGGAAGAGCAGTCAGAAGATGCTCGCTGCTGTAAATCTTGAAGCTCTACCTCTGTGATTGCTCAGGCCACCGTGGAATAAAGATTAGAAGAAAATCACTAATCACAGCGGATGTCATTAGCATACTACCAATAACGGGATGCAAAAGGGAGAAGAGGAATTGCCTTATGATGCTGGTTAAAGTACGAATCAATGCCATGTATGGATGCACACAGCTGCTTGACAAACAGATATATTCACTTCCAAACATGGGTAAAGGAAGTGTCTAATAATGATGTTTTTTTCAATGTTTTTGTCTGAGTCACTCGCTGAAGCACTTGATGCTAATATCACATTCCCCCTCTCTCTTTTGATCAGCTTTTGCAGCTGGGCTGCCCTGCCTCACTTGGATGCATCAACAAAGCTTGAAGTGGCCACTCTAATCTGGTTAAGTATTGCCTGGTTGGGGAGAAATTAGCCGAATTCTTTTAACTTTTCAAACAAACATAATACAGTCAAACTTGCTGGATGAGAATCAATTACATGAACTGAAAATAGGATCATGGGGGGAGAATCATTTCATTTCTAGAAATCATCTAATACATCTATTCAATGGCATATGCCTGTAGTGTCACATCGGAGCCATATTTCAGTCCACTGGAATGAATGAAGCAGAGGAGTATCTGTTAAAATACCGCCGGAATACATTCCACAAATCTTTTTACCCAGTGGTGGTATTGTCATTATCAGCATTACTTCAAAAATAGTTATTCCCTGCCTAAATCCATAAGATATTGTAAGGAACAATGGGATAATTTTAGGATAATTGCATAGTTTCTCACTTTGATAGGTTGGATTGGTGACCTAGAAGTATTATCCCTGTTGCAGAGGTCTATTTAATAAAATAATCTGTCTAAAATATGTTCAGTTCGTTCAACATATTTGTTTCTGCAAAAGTTGTGAAGCATATTCTCTTGAAATAATTTCCCCATCGATACAAAATGCTCAGCGTAACTCACTTTGGTTTAAAAAAGAAAAAGATGTGAGTTCTATGAGTTTAGTTGGTATTATGCTACCATTCTGAACCTTTGATACAGGCATGAAACCCATCTAACAGTTCTCATCACATAAATCACCCTTTTACTCAGAATTCATATATGTTTCTATATGTGCCAGATTAAAATATCCATCTATGTACCTGCCAAACAATAATGCTTGAAGATTAATTACCAAAGAAAAAGTAAAAGAAATATTTATCTTGATGCTATTTTGCTATCAACATCTTTCAAGAGGTGTGAAAAAAAGTGAATCCTTATATTATCAACTTGCCCAACAGATGGTTTGAAGGGGGGAAAAAAGAATATGATCACAATACAAACATTTTTGTTGTATTGAACATTTTGTCCCGATGGATCTTTGGGGCAGATTGTCTCCATTTTTCAATGTGTCTAAACCCTTTGTTTGAGAGAGATCTGTTAAATCTGTCTTGCTGCTAATAAACTGCCATTATTCCCTCCAACAAGGCTGCACTCATTAATAATGCTTCTGTCAGATGCTCATTCTCTTCTGTGAAAATAGAAAATATCATTAATTACAGTTTCTGTCACCCTGTGACAGCTCAAGCAATTGTTCCAGTCCCTGAGTTCTGTTTCATTGTGTCCATACCTAGTGACCACCTATTCTTTACTGTCTCAATGGGGATGTCCAGCATGTGAGAGCCACAAAGGCCCTGGGAGATCTCACCACACATTGCAAAGCTTCTGTCCCAGCAACACATTAGTCATCCAAGGAGCGATTGAGTTCGGTGCTAAGCTCAGAATGAAGCTCTATCTCACTCTCTCAAGCAGAGATCAGGGAATATCAGTAATAATTGAGTCAGTTTACTCTGCATTGTGGATTTGTTGCATTTTTCCTACTCAGAGAAATACCCTCCTTGGAGAAACACAGAGGGATTTTATTATTCAATTCATCAACAGGGGGAGAAAGAGAGAAAGAAAGAGAGAAAGAAAAAAGACTAGACTTTAGATTTCTGCAGCTGAATGCAGACGAGTACATTCTTGTATGAAAAACAAAAGGACTCTATTGCAAGTGACATGCTTACAAATAAAAAATGGAGAGTGTGAATACAAGGAAACAGTTGCAGGACAAGAGCTCAACTCTCCCAACATATCTGAGCACTGTGTTAACAGAGGGAGTCGCTTGGATTGTTTAGTTTTACATTATGTAAGCAACAGACAAGCCCACAATCACACACCAACTGTTCCCCAGAGCGCTGCCATTTCAGACAAATATGTGGCTTACTTTATTGACCGACTTTTATTTGACTTAATACTGCAGCTACCATATATACCATAGAAAATGCTAAAAAAGTGAAATAGCTACCAGGTTGTTGTGTTGCACTGTTATGCAGCAACATATCAGCTTTTATTTAGACTTTTTTTGTGTTTTTTTTTTTTTTATTAGCTACATAGACAAAATAAACAGACACACAACTGTTTTTTGCTTCACAAACTATAATTTTTTTAAGAAATAATCTGGGATTACATGTATTTGTGTAAATTAATTTAAAAATATTCCCTTCTTTTCATTTTTCTTATTTACATGCAAAAATTAAATGCTAATGTTGAAAAAAAAACATAACATGAAATAGACACGTAAACTTCAGATATAATGTGGTGCTTTCTTTTGTTGCTTGAATGCATTTTTAGCCTATAATACATGAAGACTTTTAGTGTATTACTGGTTGAGTCAATATGATGTAAAATACATTGTTAATGAGGAATTAATTCAGACTTTTTACAGTCCAAATGGGCAAAAATCATTATATGGTGGTAAGACAGAAGTCTTATCTTAAGCATATTTTAAAGGCTGCATTACTGCAAAGTAATATAATTTCTCTGAACTACCAGGTTGAGGTATTTGGTCAAAAATATCTTGATATTTTAATATTCTTTCATGTCCCCCAGCCTGACTTAGAATTGAATCAGCCACTAAAATTTCCCTATTAAATTTTTAAGTTGTGCACAGAGAAGGCAATAAAAAGATAGTGGTGTTATGCATTTTGATTTATTTAAAATGTTGGGGGTTTTTTAGAAATACTTCCCTTAGCATTAAGAAGGCACCTAAGTTACATGAAATTCAATTGTAGTCATTTAACATTCATTTAACATATGTTTTACAGAGGTGCTGTTTTATTGGTTTAAATTTTCAGATTTATTATCGTGGATATTAGCAGTTAGCAGAATTTAATCGCATTGTAAAACTAAATGAAAAAAAACATGAAATAAACATTCCTGGATTACAATCAAAATCAGTTGTTCAAATAAAAAGGAGACTGTTCTTCAAAGGCTTTTCACTAAATGTGTTGCCTATTATTCATTTCCAGGAATAGGCCAGAGAATTCATTTCATAATCTGTGGCTGTGATAAACCGTATGAATGGATTAGCTGTCGAGGTACCATACTGTTTCGTAAGTTATTGCTGAAATATTCTTTCACATATTCTGTCAAACACTGGATTATATGACACAATAACGCAGCCTTTGGTTAAAGTTTCCCATGATGGATAAGCTCTGTAGGATATTGTACCAGACCCCATACATGGACGTAATTAAACAAGGGCAAGTGATAGCAATAATGTATCATCCACTAGAGCCGAGGTCCTGGCTTCCTACAAACCAGTGTTACCAGAGACAAATGATTTGCAGCAGTCGCCAGCGTTACTTTTAACTTTGCATTGTGCAGACGCAGGGGCGAGTGTCTCCCTATCAGTGGTGGCCCAGCAAAGACAAATGGACAGTCATAATCCCCCCACTGGTGGAGAATGTGGTTTATTAGAATACGATACAGTGGATGTGAAATATTTTTCTTGCAGCGCAATTCAGTTTCCAACTCGATCCTCACCACACACAAGTCATACTTGACAGTTTTCACTTTTTTGGAGCGGCTTAGCCATCTTGAAGCTACTGCCTTCAAAGTTAGATAAGTTGTCTGTCAAGGAGGAGAGTCTGAAATTTATTATTACTGCCTGTACGGTCCCCTTCTTGAGAAACCCAAGTGTTCAGATATAAGTTGGGCACAAAATTCTGCGTAATTAAGTTGGGCAAAAATGCACAGTGAGTTTACCTAAAGAGAAAGATGCATTCCTAAGTGTCCTAAATTTAGAGACTCATTCTGCTATCTATTGGCAAACACTGTTTACCTATTCAGTTACAGGATGCTCTGTTTGGGCCACGCATGCACGAACTGCTGACACGGACAGATTTAGCTATTATTGCATATCATTACATGAATAAAATATGTGTATGATTACATGCAAAAGTTTGTTCAACCATTCTCCAATTTAGGTTTGT
Organism: Acanthurus leucopareius; assembly: GCA_029814765.1. Taxonomy (NCBI): domain Eukaryota; kingdom Metazoa; phylum Chordata; class Actinopteri; order Acanthuriformes; family Acanthuridae; genus Acanthurus; species Acanthurus leucopareius. Next base: position 14,506,181 of record JAQMCX010000045.1, read on the forward strand.
TGGGTTAGAGGGGTGGGAGGCAAAGAGGGACACGTTTTGTCAATAGCTTGAGAAGTAATAGGCCCATACCCTGTGTTAATAATGAATAGAGAAATTACAAAAAGTAGTTTTGTAATTTTTCAACAGAGAGACGTGTTCTATGGATCAAAACTTTTCCTCAGGTGGGCTTTTAGTTACAACTTGCATACATTTACTTTGAAATTTGTAGTCCAAAAAAATCCTAAATGACTTCCAGTGACTTCCATTTAACTCTTCATTGTGTTTTCCTCCTCCTTTGCTCCTTCAGCCCGCAACCTCTACATTGTCATTCATGTTGCCCCAACTCTTGGGGCTCTAAAACACTTTTGCTTTTATCTCATTCGCTCTGGTCATTTCCTTTAACACAGTAAAGACCTGCGGTGCTAAGAAAATCATTTATAGCTTCTTATGTCCTGTCCAGTCCTCCAGGGGTCTTGCACTGTCAGGGGAATGTAGATGAGTCCACCTCAGACCTTTTTTTGCCATTTTTTGATAGAACTGCAGATGGTTCCTCGCACGCCAAGACCCCCGACGGGACCTTTTATCCTTGTTCTAAAAATGACCATCTGAGCTCTTGATTATAGGTGGTTTAGAAGAGGGTGAGCCCTCATTTCAACACATCATTTTCAGTAATTCCAGTTGCCCGAAAGTGACATTTTACATTAGGATATATTTGCTGGGATTAAAAGACATTACTCACCTGCTTTTTAATATCGTAATGTCACTGAATCTGTATTAAGATGAAAGTTTTGTGCGAGGAATTCACACACAAAAGATTTATGTCCTAATTACTTCAGCATAATTACTGGGGAAACAGTTAATCAGCATAAATTAACAAACCAAATAGTCTGACACATGTACTTGAAGAATAAACATACTATCAATTATAATGAAAAACAAAAATTCAGGGCACTGAAAAATAGCTTTAAAAGACTTTATTACACATTTTTCTTGAGCAAAGGAAAGTTTAAACATAAATCAGTTTGTGTAACTTTTTATAAATAGTCAGTCCAATAAAAATCCAACAATGACTTAATTTTCTTGGTGTGACTTGATGCTGTTGTTAGTCATTGTATCTTACAAGCATGATTTTTACAGCTACACAGCATCCCTACATCTGGTACTCATTATTATGAAAGACCATGTTAAGTGTCTACAATAAATGTGGTGGGAAGCTTGCAGGCACTTGTGTATCTACTTTTGGTGAATAGAGTTGAGACTTGAATATGATATAAATTCAGTTTTCATACTGCTGTATAATATTCCAGTCACTGAAATTTTTGGTTTCCAGTTTCTTCACACTTTAACCAAACTTTGTGCCCTGAAACCTGCAAGGATTCCAGCATTTTAAGATTCCAGGGAAACACCTGCCAGTCTGTCACAGGGTGAACACACACACAGATTCACATTCACACTTTCAGTCAACCTGAGCGGCATGTCTCTGGACTTTGGCAGGAAAGTGTAGCACCCAGAGAAAATGCACAAAAACACAGTGACAAACACGTGAACCTGCTTGCTGTAAAGTGACAGCGTCGCTAAGCCCTGTGCCTCTCCCGCTGATATCCAGACCAGTGCAGTTCTTTTATAGCAGCAACTCCACAGTGATGCTCTGTGCCTGCTCAGTGAAGATGCAAATTATGGAATACATTAATGCCCTCCTTAGAAAAGGGGTCTTTACCTTATTACTGCTTAATCAGTCATTTTGAAACAACACTTTTGAAAGGGGTTGACTAAGATATAAAAAATTTAATGCAATTAAATGATTTCAAAGCTTTCTTTAAAAAAAAAAAAAACTTCATAGGCATCTCATGCGCTTCAATAGTGTAGTTTAATGTAGTTCTCAAGAAGCCTAAATAAAAAAATAAATATTACACTAATAATAATACACTTTTCTTAACTGGAGTTTATCAACTTTAATGTTTATACCAACTACTGAAATACAAAGTATGTCTTTCTGCTGCTAGAAGTCTCAGTACAATTAAAAAACATCTGTAGTTTGAAGAAGCATGGCCTCACTGGATTTGTATCCTCTTTATTGTTAAAAGCTGCAACTGCAAATGAAAAACTATCTTACTGATTCGGGCAGACGTGTGCACAGATGTGGTGATCTATCAAAGTTTTACTAACACTACCTTTAGTCTTTAGTCCTTAAGACAGATGACAAATTTACCATGTCACCTAAAATATAGTTACAGAAAATTAAAATTACTATCTAAAGTAAAAACATATTTATCAAAGCCAATCATAGTGTAAACTTTTCAAGTGTTATTTATTTACTCTGATTATATATACTACTCATTTTGATACCATATGGTGTGTTGCTATATCATACAAAAGCAAGATTTACATTATCTTCAGCTACAAGAAAAATAAAACTAAAATTTCTATTTTGTTAAAGGCCTGTTGCTATAATCCAATAAATTCACAATGTGGCAGGATTACCACTGCATTTATCATAAAGTAGGTCTTTGCATCCTTCCTTTGCTGATTATAGAATGATCTTGTAAATGGGACTTAAGGAAATCTTTGTAGATTTTTATTAAATCCTAAATTGTAGATACACAGGGAGACGTTGTGCAAAATGTTAGAAAATGTCAGTGTTAGGTGTTAGTAAGAACCTAAATATTTTGAATGGAGAGCGTAGGTGGCAGTTCATTGTAATTCAAACCATTTCACATGTCATTAAGATCACCAGCCTCGTTTTCTTTTCCAAGAAATGAGACCTGAGTCTTGGAATGTAAAAGTCAGGACTTGCCCAAAGTATGCCATCAAAGCCTTGTTGATTGAAACTAAAAATTGAGGTAAAACGGTTTAAAGCTAATAAATACTGATCAAACATGACAACCAGGGACAAAATATCGGTTTTAATCTCTATTTACCCACTGGGTAATTCGCTGTTTTAGAATATTTAAGGTGCAAAAGCATTTCCTAAAGAAGTTGCAGTTATGCACAAAATTGTGGCTGAGCATGAGATTGGATTTCATTCAGAATAGATTTCCTCTCTGAGTCAGGTACTGTGGCATGGATCAGCCCTCCTTAAGAGTACAGTTAACGAACTTCATGTGTGGCAGGGGTTAGTGCTTATGTGCTTAGACAAGGTACTGTTTATAGTGCCTCCTAAAGGAGGCTGAGCACTGTGGATTACAAGCGAGGCTAACGTTTAGCTCCCACCCCAGACGACATGACTCATAAGCTCTAGAGCTGCCGCATATGCCTGCATCGTAAGTCCATTTGTGATATGACAACATGACCTTTGGATTCAGACCCATCTGTTCTGCCTCAAATGTTTACATGAGAGCCAGGATGTGCTTTGTATTTGCACTGCTCTGAGTTTTAGAGAACATGCTCCACAAACAAACCTTTTTTAATAAATCTTGTCCTCAGTGAAACAGCCTGCGAAGTCAAGAAAGCAAACTGTAACAAAGCCACATTGCACTTTTGCCTGATATGTTCATTTTTCCATTGATATGAAATCAACATTTCACTCTGCTATGCCTTCCTGGCAACGATTAATATCCTTTGGTATCATTTTTAGTAGAACTATGAAAGTATGGCCATGTATGCAGTGACAGAATCAGTGTGTACATGTTTGTTCATTTTGAGGGACAGCTCTGTTGGAATTTTCCTTAAAACCTGCATCATCTTTCTTTGGCCACTTGAAAACACATTCCTGACATTTTATCACCATATAGAGTTGATATAATGGACCTGTTAGCAAACATTTGCCTGTTAACACATCCAGCAGACACAGTGCGATATTATCTTTCAACTGGAGTCGTGTTTCTGGACACCTGGCGAATATATGCACAATATTAAATCTCCCTTTTTTTCTATTTTGGTCTCCACCAACCCCTTAAGGATAAAGCTGACTTTATGGTGTTAAATGCTTCACTATGTTCAGCAGCCATTCAACTGTCTGCTGTTTAGGGCAGGCAGCATACAGGGGATTTATGAGAGCATATTGTGCTGGAAACAGCTGCCTACTGAGGGTGGAAATGGGGTTGATGAGAGCACAAAGAGGGAAGCAAAACATTAAAGTTGCAGGCCGTTCAAACAATAATGAATTTAGACTCAAATTCTTCATATAGAACTAAGGGGAATGGTAAAATCAGTTAATAATAAAACAAAGGCAATATGCTAAGATAAATGAATTTAAACAGTATTGCTTTAAGATAGAGTTTAAAAATACATTTTTTAAATCTGATCCCTTTGCAGCAAAATTGAAATATATTTGATGAGTCTCCTTGAGCTCAGGTGTATACATTCATGTCTTTCATCTCACTACCCACTAGCTTAAACTGCCCATCATATAAAAGCCCACTTGACTGTTAGCTTGTGGATATTAGCAGTTAGCAGAGTGATGTCAGAGATATGTGTTTGGGTTTCAACAAAACATTTTTTACATCCCCAAAGAGAGTTCTTTCTGCTCTTATTCATTCATTTCTTCCTCATCCTTCTTTTTATTTTACACAGTGGGTGAAGGTGATGTGGGTGGAGACCTGCAGTCCTCCACAGCTCCAAAGTGCTAAGTGTTTTTTCTCAGCATGCCCACTTTTGGATGTACTGAAGAAAAAAAAAATCTGCTTTATTTAACATAAATCCTAGAACTCTAACTCATCCTTAAATAATCTGCATTAATTTCTCCTCCACCACATGACTCTCACTTAACCGAGTTCAACAAATAAAAAGGGACAATTTTAATTAAGCTACTATAAATTAATATGTTGCATACTTTGTTTTCCTTGCCTGGATGTCCACCAAGCCCCCATGTGCTTTTTCAAATAAATGCTCCAAACATTAAAAACAAGAGACATACAAGTATTCAAATTAGAATTATGGTCTCTGAGGAATGAGTGTAAAATTGCTTTCACCTCCTCTGTGTTGACCTGCAGGCCGGGTCATTACTGTAATTTCACTGTGAAAGTATTTTGCTGCAAATCAACTTATAAACTGTGGAAATTAACAAATCAGTGTGGGATGGTTGAATTTGTATGGAGACTACAAAGATTGTCTAAAACGTATGATAATTAAGGTGGAACCAACCAATAAACTTGGAAAATAAAAGGTCACTGTCTAATATTATTCCAGAAAAAAAAGAAGCATCACTCTCACTGCTTGTTACTGACATCCATGTTTAATGTTGTTTACCTACAATATGCTCATCACATGACAAAGAATGGTAAATATTACATTATTTAACTGAAGCCAATCCTGCCCTCCATATGTGCAATGTTCTGTGTGTCTCCCTCGTTTTGACGTTTGACATAAAGACTGCACAAATTAAAACCCAGCATGTCACTCGTTAGCACCATCAATCAGAAGTGTTAAAAGGTTTAAATATACAACACTGCTGACATGTGGAACTAGCTGTTGACATAGCTCAGATACATTACGCCCTTAAACAAACCATTCCTGGGGAAATCATCCCTTAACGTCATTCTTTTGGCAAAAACGTGTCTGTGTTTTTCATGTCAGCGGGTGCTCTGCTGTTAAATCAATTGGTGACCATCATTTTTCTTAACTATGATAATATGAGAAAGCTATTTGTGGCTGCCAAATACGAACGCATTGCTCACAAACCGCTGCCCATTTGTTTGAATAAAAAATTTTCAGCGAGTAGAGTTTTTGAAGAAAATGATCCCACATTTACCCCCTCATTTTCTGAATCGTTGATATCAGTTTTAGCTTGATGCTCACCAAAATAAATTAATAAATAAAACAGTGGTTAACTTGCTCAGTTTTTTGGGGTTTCTTTTTTCGGAGCTGTTTTCAGTCAAGGCTCTGAAATAGACACAAAACTGAGACAATTACTCAGCCAGCAGTAACAGCCTTCGACTGACAAGCAACTCAACAACAGGTAGACACGCAAACAAATCCGCGGGGAGCCCATCCTGCGGTATCACTGGCACGTCAGTGGCAGTCATCACAGTTTAGGTGTATCATTTATCTTCCTGAGGAAACTGATGAGTAAATCAGTCTCCGGGGAACAAGCCCCCTGATAATGTAAAGGAGTAGTGGTGGTTTCAATGCCTCATTGGATGATCTGGTTTTTTTTTAAGGCAGGAAGTGGCCCCCCCTTGATCTCAGAGAAATCCGACCTGGGCACGGGGGGTCAGCAGCTTGTCACAATTATCTACCATGTCCTCTTTACTTCCACATTAAGGTTAAAAAAAAAAAAAAAAAAGAAAGTGCTGGTGTCTCCTGCAGCCATTACTCTGCTTTTGGCCAATCAGGAGTGTCAAGGAAAGGAAGAATCCAGTTGGCAAAAGCTTTATCAGCCCATCAGCACCACTGCATGACATGGGAAGACAGCCAGACATTCTTCTCACAGGAGATCAGTTTCTTGGCTCAGCCTGTTTAAGTGGGTCCTCTGCCACTTCTCTGTTGCTGATAGTAACCCATTTGGCAGCCAGACATGACTCGGCTGCCTGGGAGGAGGGCTGAGGTGGAGGCATAAGCAATTCCAGTCACTAAAAACTTTCTCTGCAATCATTCTAGGAATGTTTTTAGAGCACTTAATACGCCGTGTTATTAACATGGTTTCTCAGAGTCCCTCTCTTTACGTCTCCTTGAGAGATAACGTACTTCTCCCTGACCCAGAGCTGTTCATTTCGACCGAGGGATCAGAAGGTGCAGTCACCCAGAAATCTGCACACCTGTGTAAGTATGAAGGGCTTTAGTGTGTTGGCTGATGGACACTGTAACAGGACACTGTCACGGCCAAGCCAGAGACCAATGTTTCAAAGAACACTCACCCTGAAGCCCAGTGTTTTTCCTTTTCATATTTTCAGGCTTTATCTCCACAAATATATTTTTTATTTTTTCAGAGCAGCATTTCAAAACAAAAACAAATTTGTCTTCACTTGTGAAATTAGAAATAATTGCAAACGAGACAACAAGAAGAACCTGAGAAAACACCTGCAGGACATTAGTAAAATAAAGTCAAATAAGTCACATTACCTTCATGAAGAAATTAAATCACGGTTGGTACTTCAGTTGGGTAACAGGGTAACTTAATTTTTAACCTATTACATTCCAAGAGTAACTATACAAACACTGATATTAAGAAACTTATTTAATTAATCTACTGATTTTTTTTAAAGGTAAACGATTGAGTATTGATTTTGTCTGTGATGTCAACAGGGCAGTATATCAGATTAATATCAAAATCAAATCAAATCACATTTCTTAAGGCTAAATGTGATACCTTCAGATGCTTGTTTTGTCCAGCTTACTGTCAGATACCTGTTTAATTTAGTCACCGGTCATTTAAGCCCTATTTTAAAGATATATTTCAAAAATGGTAAAAACTTGTCAGCGGCAGCCACTTCAAAAGTTGTCTTTGTGTGAGATTTTTTCAAGCGTACTTCAGTTTTAGAAATAAGGTGAGTGAGATCACTTCTGCCAACATTCTGACATTTTTCCTGCAGAGGTCTTTGCCAATTCGTAGCTAATAAGCCAACAGGAGATCAATAGTCATTCACTAAAAGTTTAAGTATTTCTGCAGGCTTTCTGTTAGATGAAGTGTGTCACACATAAAGCATATCATTCACTCCCTGATGAGGCCATGAGTATGCACGGCACAGCACTCAGTCATTGTTAATCAATGTAAATCTCTCAACTATCCACATCGCAAACGTGAAACAAACGATGATGGTTTCATCGTGAGCCGTACATGTGATTTAATGTCTGTTTATCTAATGTTAAATATATGATTGTCTGAATTTTTTTTTTTTTTTTTTTTTTTTTTTAACCTAGGTCATGCCAGTTTGTAGCATGCACCATCTGTTCAATCAACGCATGCTGTGAAGGAGTAGCCAGCTAAAGGAAGTGATTCAAATGTGTGAACGTGTGTGAGACTTTACAAACTTACAGTTCGTACATCAGGAGGAGGGTGGCGGTGTCACATCTTGACTGCAGACAAAATCTTTGTGCTTGTTTGTAATTTGTGTACCCTTTTTTTTTTTTTTTTTAAATCATGGGCTTAAGTAGGATGTGTCATGTCGGGAAACCATTTACTGGTTTAAAGCCTCAATCCAGCAAAGTATGCCTCATTTCAATTTCCCCTTATTTTCAACCATTGACCACTAATCAATAGAGTTTTGCAATTTTTCTTGGGAGCGGCACCGGTTTCCTTTGATGATGCAGTTGAGGCTTTCAGAAAATCAGCACTCTGTTTGTTTAACAATCTGTGGCCAGCCTATGTTTACATGCTCTCGTACGAGTAAGACAACTGTTTGCTACTGTGATTGGTCTGGATCAGTTTAGACCGACTAATCCAGGCAACAGTGAAGTTTAGAAAGCTGTCTCAAAGATAAATGGAACAGTCCTAACATTCAAGTGGCTGGCTAAAGCAAATGAGTGAATAGCAATTACCTAAGAGGGAAAATAAAAATAGGAGATTCATGAGACAGAGGCTAACTCCTCCACCCTGTTCTACGTCAGCTTCTCTCCTGGCTCCACTTAGCCACTGTCCTGTTGTTCCTCTGCCACTCTGCTGCAGCTCCAGTGCCATCCTGCATCCTGCCTCTTTCCACTTCTCTGTCAGAGAGGTAATTATAACCAGAGCGGTGGGAGCGAGTCAGTGCTGGAGGGTTAGCCTTGGACCTGCCCTCTGAATTGTGAGCCACACTGCCTTCTCCGTGTTCATCTTCTGGGATGGTTAGCAGAGCTTTAGAAATGACCTTGCCACTGGCCTTTCAGAAACTATGGAACAAGCCAAAAGTGAAAGTTCCACTTTACAAGTTGACATTTGTCAACGGAAGAAAAATGGATATCCCTCTGAGCACCAAGCCTAAATGTTGTAATTGGCTCGAGTAGTAAGTAATTTGTGAGATATAATTTCAGTCATTGCTGAGGTGCTTTTTCACTTAATTGATTTTGACTGTGTGTCTATTTCACTGACATTTCTCCTTGGGTATTCTTTAATGTAAGTAAAAATTGAAATAAAATGTAATATTGAACAGCTTTCCCAAGAACCTGAGTGTTGAAATCTGCAAATGAAAAAACCTTTCATTAACCGGAGTTATGTCGGTGGAATAACTAATATGTTCTGCCATTTCCTAAATTCATTGATATGATAATGTCACAAATTATTACTGTTTGTTTGCCTTGCCACTCAGGTGATTGTGGGTGTTAATAATTTGCCATAAACTTTTTTTTTTTAGTGCTTTGATTAATGAAATCCATTCAACAGATTGTTGATTTCAGCATTTTATGTGCAAAAGCAATTTTTGGAAATGTGAGCAGAGTAGCAGAGACAGACCAGCGGAAAAAAAAAAAAGATGGACACGCTGAATCCTTCCACAATTTGCAAGACATCTTTATTCTTATTCTATATTAATCTTTTTAATGAAACAAACCAATAATAGTAATTAAAAAATCTAGCAGGGTAAATTATTGCCGCAAGCTATTGTGTAGCAGATATATTCAATATTGCATGAAAAGGATGCTTTGTTATGGTGATCAGCAGTCACAGGATTTAGTTACATAGTGAATTGGACAAAGCAGAGTTAATCATTTTAAAGGTAAAATAATATTAAATATAATCTGTATTTTGTTGTAATTAAAATAAAGAAATATTAAAAATGAAACAGAGAGGAGAGGGATATTTACCAATTTGAGCTTCAACTGAAGACAAAATCCATTCACTCTTGTCCCCACAGAACCAAGGTGCTTTAATGATCTGCTCCTCTCATGACAATCTTAGAACTGGGGCCTCTAGATCTTAAACCAATATATAGCTTATTAATAGAATTTATGTGCCATATAGCGTCTTCTCTGGGATGGGCTGCCTAATTATCTCACAAGCTGAATGATATTGGTGTGCTTTATTAATGTTCCATGTATTGCCAGGGACAACCAATAAATACGGCGCTGGGGATTCCACCAAATGAAATGGGAATATTTCAGTCTTTTAATGAAGCTCTGCCATTGTGCACCACATATACCCTTATTTAAATATGCACATGATCCTTCAAAGACATATTGTACAAAGGATGGGTAAGTGATGGTGGCTGACTTGCCTTTTACAGCCGAAGAGCTGCTTTGAGCCGCCCCGGGTCCTTCCTTAGAAGAAAAACAACAGCATTATATACAGATCAAATTCACCGCATATTTTTTATTATGATGATATTGTTCACTAGGTGGACTTAATGAGCACCTTGGGGCGCCGCCATGACTTCACTGTTTTGTTTTTTTTTTTCCTGGGTTGTCTAATCCTGTTGGAATTAATGGGAGAAGTTTACATTACAGACATGAGCATTTACAGCAATGGGTCAGCACGCCAAAGTACCAGACGTCAAAGTTTCTCTCACCTTTCATTGGAACATAACGGAAAAATCAAACATCATTATCAGCACATCGAGCCATAAAAGACAAATGTGTATGTTACTGCTCACACTCTGTTTTCCTCAGTGTTTTATGTGCTCCCTCAGGAGATGTTAAGGCCTGTTGCAGAACGGCCATAAATCCCAAACTTAGTCTTTCTCTTTTTTTTTTTCTTTTTTTTTCTTTTTTTTTTTTTATCGCAAAGGGATGTTGCTGTCTGGCTGAAGATTGACCATGGCTCAGGGCTGGACAGAGACCTATATGACAGGCCCCCCTGAGGACTGAATGGACAGCAGCATCTGATGAATGGCCTGACTCCCTTCTTAATCACAAAGCACTCACACCAAGTGAGGCACCAACAAAGGCAAGTCAAGGTTCTCAATATACCTTTGGTGACACACTCTGACTTTTGTATCAACACGGTGCCTGTATGATGAGTGGTCCTGCTTTGGTAGCTCTTCAGGAAAATGTTGCTGTTTGAGAATCTTTCTTGGTGTAAACCTGCATGACAAACAGATTCACAGATTAGGTCAGATCATTTTTAATCATTATTTTTTTAATTTTCAGTAAATCCCATGAAAAGATCTAAATAAACAATGGGTTGATTCTACTAGCAAGAACTTCCTGTCTAGCCAAAGCCTGCCATAGTTTATTCCTCTGTGTCACGGCCCCCACAGGCTTCAAAAAACTATCACAGAAAAAAGAAAAGAAAAGGCAATGAGTCGTGTAGCATTGTTTCCTAGTGATGAAAAATGGGCTCTGTGCTGTCTTTTGAGTCAGTTTCACATACATAGTCCTGCTGCTGTAAATATTAATTAGAGCAACAAACGTGTATTAATCCTCCGCTGAAAATAGTTCCCAGCAAATGCATGTTTTACTCATTTTTTTTAAAAAGTTCTTTTTGTTTCTTTGTTTGTTCTAATAAAGCTGTGTTTGTGTGTGTCTTCAACAAGAAGGAGCGAGCTCAAAAGTGAGTATTAACATTTGGCTGACACTTAACCGGTTCTGGTCTTTTCACATAATATGTTGATTTCAAGAAGAAAAAAAAAACCATAAAAGCAGTTTTCCCTTTCAAAATGCAAATGTTTGGGTTTGCTTCTAAACAAAAATTCAAAAAGAAAATGCACACAAGGCACATATTTTTATTTCCCCCCTCAAAGTTGCAACATGTTTTCGAGAAAAGATTTTCTGTACTTGATGTGAAAATCATGTTATTCTGTGTCCCATTTAGCACTGAAATGCAAAATGTAAATCCTAATAGTCAGAAAAAAGGCTTGTGTCAGTGGAAAAAGATGACCCTGAATACATCCTTCACTGTCTGCACATTGATGAGTAGAAGGAAGCAAAATTGTCCTTCAGAGCCCGTTATTATTTGAGCAAGCTATTGCAATGCACGATGCACAGTGAGCCCGGAGCACGGCTTGCATTTGCCGTACACTCCATTGCAAAATGAGACTAGTCAAGCCTTAATGTAACCAGCAAAAGCTGGATAAAAATCTATACAAACTCAATTATGAATCAATTTGAGTTTGTGTCAGACAGTCTGGTGCCAACAGAGTGGATTTTTTATTAACTTATGGTCTGGGAAGAATGAAACACTTTTCATTTGTGTACTTCAGTATGTTGCCTCATGATTCAGAGGAAGGGTGTTAACACTTTGTCTTGGAGGGACTTATCTCTGATGGTGGACCGGGTTGAGAGGCACGGCGCTTTGTGTCCTAATTGTGAAATCAAAGTGGTTTATTTTCAGTTTGTTACTTCACTGCTCAAGATCGTCAAATTATAAAGATATGAAGAGATAGAGAGCCCTTTTTTTTCTTTTCTTTTTTTTGCAAAGCAGACGGTAACTGAACAGTTGATTGAGTAATTAAAATTAAATCCCTCCCACACTGGCTCATTTTACCACCTTGCTATAGTTTGTTTGAATTCAGATGGATTTTACCCTGCACCCCCACTGTCCTGCTCTAGCGTATCAAACTAGGTCACATGCTTGAATATTCATGATCCTCTATGACAACTTCCCGCTATTCCATGTCAAGACCTATGTTAATTCTCAGATTTGCACATTTGAGCCCACTTGAAACTCCTCAACTTCACCACCTCAGATTCTGAGCACTCTAAAAGCCAGTTTGACAACTGCAGCCCCTCTGAAAAGAAAATATTGTGCTGCAGAAGACTCGTTTAATAAGATCAGCGCTCTGCTGTTGTTATTTTCTTTGCTTTGCTGGACATATGGCTGCCATTTTGGATGGTCACTCAGGCTCCAGCTGTGATAGCTTGAGATGTTATTGATTTGAACGAGATAGCCAGGTGGCCAATGGGATTTCCGGAGAGCGCTCTTGTTTTGCACATACATGGATTGTGCTCCAGCTCTCGTGTGTCACCAGAGAAATGACAGTTGGTACTTAGATATTCGGAAATGCAGTGGCCAGTTAGACCCACAACTCATCAACATCACAATCCATCTGTCAATCATTGTCCATCACTTCGTCATCATCTGCCAGTCGCCGTCTCTATTACATTGTAGTGTGAACGCGCGCACATGTGGGGACACAAATGCACACAAGCACACACAGGTCCCCTCGGTTCCATTAAAAGTTGCCCTACAGTAGTTTGTCCTTTTTGGTCCCTAACTCATACACCTGCCACTCGCCAGGAACACCTGGTCAGTCCCTTAAGGTCAATAAAGCACTAAAGAATTGCCCAACAGAAATGACAGCATTTCCTCCTGACATTTACACCCGGTGTGTGATGACCTCTCATTAGCAAAAAAGTGGGTCATATAGAATCTGGTAGTTATCAATTCTTGAGTGAGGAATGGAAGTTGTGTTTACTTCATCTTGGGAAATAAAACAACCCTCTTGGTAGTCATTTACTATTTTGCTGCCAAGAGCAGAATCATTAATTGGAAATGGTGTGGAATGCTTGGCATTGTCCTTTTCTAACAAGTTGACTGAGAACTGAGGCTTTCACAGCCAAACTGTGGGTGCGTTTAGCACAGAAACAGTGGGGAGGAAAGCAAATGTGATGGGAACGTGTAATGTTAGATGCAAAATGGGAACATTTCAAGAGGAAAGGTAGCTAAGGAACCATAATTCTACGTACAGTACAAAGCAGTCTTGAAATAAACTGTCCCATACTTTTTTTTTTTTACTTCTCATCCTTGCTTTTTTTTCCTCTATCTTTGCTGTTTTCGCACTTCTTTTTTTTTTTCTTCTTCAGTCATTCAAAATTACAATCGCCCTGTTGATGTATCTTGAAGATGATTATCCACTGAGATTGGGCTTCTGTAGCAGAACATGCCCAGGGGAGCCTCATCACCCCCGCTGTAATAGACAAGAACAAAAGGAGTGGAGAGGGAAGCAGAGGAGAGAGGCAAGAATTCCACCGAGCTACAACAAAGAACACAGTCAAATCTTCAAAACCCCACCAACACCCACCCGCACCCCCCACCCCCAGCACACCCCCCCCCTCACGCCGTCTACGGCAGCCGTTCAACCTGCTTGCCGTGAAGATAGCTCGATCCTCATCTCACCCTGGGAGAGAGATATACAGAGGCATATTGATCATAGTCTGCTTACAGCTGTCATTAATTCAGACAACTCGGAGCTTAATGAGAAGTTTTATTTCTGCCTCTCAGTTCCTTTGTTACTCAGTTGCTTTGGAGGCCCCCCCCCCCCCCACGCCAACCCCCTCCTACTTAGTGTAACATAGATGCTGCCCCTCTCCACCTCCCCCTGCCAAATCCAACATTTAAAGATTTATCTCTTAAATGAGAACCTGTGGTAAACAGACTAATCTGTTTGGCAGCACTCACGGTCATGGCTGAATAAAACATTTGACAACGCTAAGCCCCTGAATCTTCCTATCTCTCCCTGGCAAAAGGCCTCTCGCTGCCTCCCTTCAGGGCTCCTTCATTGTTAATCCTAGCGATCGCATTCTTCTAGCTTTTTGCCGTGCTGCAGGGGTGTGGCCGCACTTTTGTCTCGTCTGTCAGAGAGTTCATTATGTGATTGGCGAGGAGCTAATGCAATAACGCTCATCACGTGCCGCTAACCGGGGCCGAGTCCAGCGATTCATGCTGCACTCTGTTCTTCCTCCTCTCCCCTCTCTCTCTCTCTGCTGTCTTGTGGAGGCAGTCTGCCACCTCTCCTGTGGTGACAGGTTCCCTCTGAGGTATTTAACCACTTGTCTTGCAAAACCCCTTTTAATTGAAATTACCCATTGGCTGATAAGCTTCTGGAGCCTTATCAGGGAAGAGATATAGTGGTTAGGGTCTTTCAAGCTGGAAGGTCTTGCTTTGGCTTGCTCTTCTTACTCCTTTTCATGTCATTTTTTTTTTTTTTTTAGTTCTCACCTCCAGTCTGACTCTTTTCCAAATGGATGATCTCTTATTTTTGTTTATTTCTACTTGTTGCTCACTTTGTCTCCTTCTTTTTCCTGTTCTGACACTTTTTCTAGGCTTTAAAGTTGTTCAGTCAAGCATTCCGTCCTGTCTCTTTGGTGATACAGGTTGCTGTTGTTGCAGCCTTGTAGCGTGCAATATACTACATGATCCAGTAAGCACTTTCGTTTTTATCTGACATACACAGACCTATGAACCACCATGACACGCCTCCCCCGTTGTGAGCTGTCAGGAGTCACTGGCTAACCCAGCTAATGCTGCTCCAGCCAGTGTCACTGGCCTTGTGTGTCTCAAAATCAAATGGCTTTTCTGATATCTCGCCAGTCAGAACACACTGAGCTTGTTCAGACAAATTGCACACTAATGCAGAAGTACCATAATTAGGTCGGTATCAATTTACTAGTCAAAACTTGACAAACCTCCCTCCCACCCACACTCACACACACACACACGGGTGAATCAGTAGCAGAATTTGTCTTTTTTAAAAGAGACAGGCGAAATTTTGTGATTGCATCATTTTGTATTAAACAACTCTGTCAGCTTCTACTGACTGAAACCATCTCCACGGAATGATTTCGTTGGATTGGGTCCCCTGGAGCATGCAGACGTCTTTTGTATAACACTGAAAGAAGAATGATGTTTTGTACAGCGCGTTGGTTTTCCAATAGAAAAGCACATTAGCTTGGTTCAGTATCCGCTCTTACTAGCTGCTGCAAGAGCACGCTGCACTTTTGAATGGGCTCCAACTCAGCAGGATAAATTCAATATGAAAATGCAATCAGCATAAAGCAAGGTAAACAACCCCGACCATATCCCTACTTTTCCCAAGAACACATGAATACATGCACAGTAGGATGAACTCACAAGTACACACAACTCAAAAGGCTGCTTGTATGTTTAACAAAAACACATCACAGCTACCTAGGAAAATAGTCAGGGACTTTTTTTTGTTGTTGTTTGATATTCAAATACTTCTCTTGTGAGTCAGTAAATAAACTCCAGCCTCTGCCCTGTTGAATATAATTTGAAGGCTATGGCCTGCTGAATATAATTTGATGAGTACTTACTATGCTGAAACCCACATCACTCTTCAGGCATGACACAAATGAGCAATTCAGTGGTCATTTATAATGAAGAGGCTGTTTTTATCACAACTCTTGGTATGAGCAAATCAATGTGACACCAGTGTTACATCTGAATAATTCATCAGCGGTTATTAGGCCCTTTCATTTACATGTATTAATTGGAACGACTGCTGCACACGCGCCTGTATAATAATAGTTATGCTTAAGCTGTCAAGTGCATACAATGGCCAATAGATCTCTCATACTTTGTGCTTTATATGTATGTGCTTAAGTATTTGATTGCCGAAATGATGTGTCAGAGTAGGGGATGTTTGATTAGCAAGCAGCACATGGCAAATATAAGCCACAAATGAGGGTGTTTTTCATTCAGATTTCTTTCAGGGCACTGAATACAAAATTAAATTCAGTCTGTGCTAAGTCAACGTTTTTGACTACCACTCTTGAAATGTATTAGTTTATTTTCAAATTAAAATATTTAAATTTTTAGCTTAAACTTGATGAATTTAACATAAAGCCAGAATTTAAAAAAATATTGAAGTTGATCAATATAATTTAAAAGTGCAGCCCTGTCTCCCAGAAGCCTTGCTTATATAAAAGTAATCTTATAAAAGTGTTCATCACAACAAGTAAGTCGTCATATTCCAAAATGGATTCATGATTAAATGAAGAGGCGGCACTACTTTCTGCCTCTTGCCTCAGTATGCTGTGTGCCAAACCATTCACTGGTGTCCTCACTTCACTGAAATACAATATGAAACATAACTGCCAATTAATGTGGGCCAAATGATCTGCAGCCTTTTCATTTTAAAGCTAACAGCATTAATTAATGTATAAATTAATGGGAAAGCATCATATAATCTCCTGTCTGTACAGGAAAAACAAAATGAGGAGGAGGCGGAGTGCTCCACCATGTTGTCATTAACGTTATGTCTCCAGCAGTGGAGAGCAGCCTCTCTGCTTCATGGTTAGCTCCGGGGAGAGTCATTGTTGAGATGCTGAGTGGGAGCAGGCTTTGGAGGTGAAGCAGACCGAGCACCGAGTTGTTTTCTTCCCCACAGAGTTGCTTTAACTTGGTTTCGATTCTGCAGTGTGTGTTGGTCAGCCGGTCTCGTTTGTTACCGCTGAAAGCTGCTGCGCTCCATTAACGTTAGTCTCTGAGTGATGGCGTAGAAAGTGTACTGTAAACTTCACATTCACTTGCGAAAGTAATTAATAAGTAATTAAATCAAAACAGGCTTGCAACCACTGCCTCCGAAGAAGAAAATGTTGTCAGCTACAGGATAAATCTGGTATTTAGACTGTGCTGCGCTGCCCTCAAAGTTAAGTTTTTGTCTATTTAGTTCCCTCGTCATCACATAGTTCACTTACATTTAGCATTTCACTTGTCATCCTACTCTTTCATGGTTAAGCCGCTGAGGAGGTTTAAATTGATCTTTAAAGTTTCCATTTATTTTGTAACAGTTGTGACAGTTTCAGTGGTGAAATGTACCTGTAGCTGTAAAGGTCCTACCGCGTTGCCTCGTACGAGACAAGCAAGCCAGAGCTACGTGCACACAGAGTGATGCAGCGTTGTGTTAAGGAATTAGACATCTGTATGGTTACTATATCACCGCCAAAAACCAATCAAAAGGATTGATTTGAGCTATCCGTTTCACGATGTCATTTATAATATATCAGTCACAGAACCAACTAATTTTACTTTAAATACTTTATGCACTTTTTTGCTGATAATAATTCTGTACTTTTACTGAAGTAAAATATTAATACGGGACTGCTGCACTCATAGTTTTATCAAAGAAAAGGATCTAAATATTTCCCACCACTAAACATCATCACACCACATACATAGAGAGCAGATACAGTATTTTCTACCTGTGTGCACTCCATCAGACTAGCTTACAGCATAGTTGGAGCTGTAGTGTAAGAAGGTATTTTTGAGTGTGACCAACAAGCTAAATGAAAGCCCTGGGCGTTCATATTTGAGATTTACTCAAGCATGTTTCAAGGAAAACTAACACAACTCAGGAGTTTAAGTGGTAAAATGGGCAGATTAAAAGAAAAAAAAAAAAAGGGCCAGTAAAGAGAGGGAAAAGGGAAGGAGGAATGTGCTGCTGATGGAGGGGAGCGTGGAGGAGTGCCAGAGCTCCGGACGGGCGTGACCCGAGAAACGCTGCGGACGTAGAAGGGCCTGCTGGAGCCACCTGAGCCTCGACTCCGTCTGAAACAGGAGTGCTTCGTTGACAAGCCATCACTCAGAGACTCCTAACGGACGGAACTTTCAGCAGACCCCCATCCTGCCCCAACCCTCCTCCCCCAGACCTCCCCCCCCACCTCTGACACACACGCACTCGAACCCTACACCACAGTGTATGTCAGCACAGCCATTAGGGTAATTGCTGATTATATACACAATTGTCTCACCCGAGTTTGCCAGACGTGCATCAATCCGCAGCAGGTTTTCTCGTGTTTGGTCGGAGAAGGAGAGTGTTTAGAAGTGGACTTCTTATTTCTATGATAAATTGTGTCCTTTTTTTTCCCTTTTTTTTGTGGACAGTATTTGTTTTAGTGTAATATTCACACCCTTCCCTCCATCCCAGACTGAAGATTTGTGTGAGATATGACTGGCCAGACGTCACAGGCACAAGATGAACACTCACAGCAAATGCTTTCGTTTTGAGGCCTGCTGATGGATAAGTGGACAATGTGTCACGGACAGGTAGCTGTGAAAAATTGCCCTTGTTATAACAGAAGACAGTCGAGGTGTCTGTGGAATTCAGAGCGGTGAAAGCCTTTTTGCAGGCGTTTTTTGACCGTCTTTCCTCCTCACAAGGGGTAACAATACCAAATCTTTTTTTGGGGGGAGTTGGGGTGGGGGCTGTCATAGTCTCCAGTCTCCATTTTAACTGTCAGAGAATCTTCATCTTAATCAGTCAGTCTGGTTTTCTCGCCCTTAATATCGAGTCAAATTGTGGCTTTAATTATATTTTAATTTTCCTCTCAAATCCATTTTAAAATGTGCTAACCAGAGCTTTGGCAGGCTTAATGTTGAATGTTGGGATTAAAATCATAACCAAAGAGCCCGTATTTAATCAAACCCCAGTGCCTGAGTCAACTCACATGTACATTTTAGGCTGATGCTGAGCCTGCAGAGAGGCCAACAGTGTGAGCAAGGACATATTCTGGGCTTTGCTGAAGGAAACTTTTTGTGATGGCACATGTGGCCTTTCTGTTACAAGACGCTCTTCTTTTGATGGAGTCTTCTGTTGACAGAGAGCAGGTTTGCTTGTGGGATTAAAGCAGCGGCCTCTCGCGCTCTTTGTCCAAAACACGGCTTTGATCAGCTATTCTTTTAAGGTCCGGTGTGTAAGATTCAGTTGAATCTCTTTGCAAGTTTACAGGCCACCATAGGTTCTCCGACACTCTGTGAAGGGGATGGTGAGCAGAGGTGTGTTACATTCAGCTAGTAACTATCTAAAACCTTGTCTTTAGATTCCAACTAAATTCTACACACTGGTCCTTTAAGGCAGATGCAGTCCCACTGATGAATATTTCAATTTGTAAGTAGGGACTAAAATCAGCTCTCCTTGTTAAAAATGCATGATTTCATAACAGCTCCATGATAACAACATTAACCCATTCAAACAAAGGTTCACCTTTGCAATTACACCAATCACGAGTGATATCAAAGGGAGGGCATGCTGATTTGGCCCTCTGCATTCAAACAACGTCTCCCGTGTCTTTATCCTGCTGGTTTTAGACGATCACACTGAGTTGCCTTCGAATGTGATATTTATGGCTGTTTTGAAACATCACTTAAAGTGGAAAATAGGTCCTGTTTGATACCTTAGTGCTCCTGTGTGGTGAGGGCAAAAAAAAAACTGGTGGAGGTGGTGAGGGCAGAAGCACAGAGATGGCAGTTGAGGTCCTTCATCAGCGCTAGGTGATGAGTTTATGCGTCCTCACTCCCAAGAGGCCCTGCGGCCATGACCTCCTATCCATCCCCTTATGCTCTCATTCATTTCACTTTCATAAGGACCAATAATGACTTCCCTCCAATGAAAGGAAGAGAGGAGGAGGCTGAGACACTTGTTGGCCAGAAGTGGAATCTTCTTCCTGCAATGGCAATTGGTTGCACTCTCAGAAAATGTTGCAAGGGGATATATAGCTATTACTGAGGTCGCATAGGACAGGAACAACAATCATTTTCACCTTCTCATGTACGCACACTGCTTTATGCAGCTGGCACTCAAACAGATTGACACATTCCTAAACGTTCATACATGCACACAGACCAACAGCTCGCACACTCACACAGTGGCTGATGGAACGATGGCTCTGTGCATTGTTATATGCTTGGGAGCCTGTACACGGATTAGCAGCTCATTTCAGTGGCTGCACAGTTGGCCTTCACAGCCTCCCAGAGGAGGGGGACAGCTGTGTGGGGGTGCTGTGTGGAGAGAGGCTAGCAGTGTGTCTCTGTGTGTGTGTGTGTGTGTGTGTGTGTGTGTGTGTGTGTGTGTGTGTAGGTTAAGGGGGAGTAGGGGGGTGCACAGCGTATGCTTATCTGACACCCAGGGGCAAATTTGAGATGGTCCAATACCAGCTTAACCAATACACACCACTGCACTTAACTGAAACGGGACCAAGCAGCTGACTCCCACCTCTCAGGAGATGTCTTATCATATTGCTCCTCACTTTAAACAAACTACAAGTTTGCGAGGATTTAGAGAGGCTTCAGCACGGACATGTGACGGAGCATGAACGCATGTGTTAGAGAGGATTTGTGATGATTAAAAAAAAGACCCTCAGAGATCCGAGTTAATTTTAAAGTAGGTTCCAGCTAATTCGAAAAGATAAACACAAACATTGGTTTCTTTTTTCAACAAAGTACTCAGGGCGCATGAGGCCCCCCGACTTTGTTGTGATAATTACTTGTGAAACCACTAACTTTAATTACATTTTGCCCAGACAAACCGCTCTGGTGACTTGTGGTGATGGGATCCAGGTGGGCCTTGTTATGAAAATGCGAGAAAGAGTTTGAGTGATGAGAGCTCAAATGAAGATGTGCAGTCATGATCTCGCACACAGCTTGTCTTGAGAGAAACGGAGGGTATCTTCCGGCACCTAAACACAAATAAATATTTAAGTGGGAGACGGCTCCGCTGTCAGCTGGAGACCAGGTTTCTTGACCTACGGCTTCTGAAGTGGCGAGGTGTGAATTCTTAGATATGATGACCTGCACTTGAGCCTCTTTGACTCCTCCTGCAGCAGTTCTCTGTTTTTGTAGCTTTTTTTTTTTTTTTGGTGATATTTCCAAAGTCTCCCAGCTGCTTTTTTTAAGCCATGAATTAAAAAAAATATATACCCCTATGAAAGAATTTCCTGAAAAAGGATTAAAGACAAGTTGACATTTTAACATACCAACATGCTTTTAGCATTTATGGAAGAGGTTGTCATTGTCACCAGTCGCATAAATGTCGAATCACAGCGACTTTGTTGTTACAGGTTAAGATTTCATGCCTGCTGGTGGGCCGGTTTCCGGAATCCTAAAACGTCAAGTGTCGGCTCCAAAGCAAACATCGCCGACTCCAGTAAGGAAAGGAAAAAGGAAAGAGAACAAATCCAGAGCTCAGTGCTCCAAGAAAACCTCGAGTAGAGTAATACTCTATGACATGAGTCAGAGACTCAATCCTCTGGTTATTTCCCAGGCGCTCTGAGAGTTTTACAACTGTGAACAAAAAAAAAAAGAAAAAAAAGATCCTCACCAACTGATGTCACCGTTTGTAATTTTGCAGACAAAGGAACCTTTTACTGTGTTGTATCCATTCTATTATGTCGGGCACATGAACTGTTGTGGCATTTACATGAGAAATGGGACTGGTGGTGAGCCTGGGCTCCATCTCACAGCTAGTTGTCTCTCTAATCCAATCTAGTGCTATGGTGTTGGCATTGCAGTACCAAGGCTGCAGCAGCAGGGGACTGCTTTGTAAAAAGAGGAAGGGTGTTATAATTTTGAGACCCCCAAACCATGAAGAGGTCACCGGCTTTGCTTGTCTGGCTTCCTCTGACTGTGTCGACATGAGGCATGGGATCGAGTGGGGTTGTGAAATCAAAGGCAAGGTTAGCTTGTGAATCACTTGAGATATCCAGATGAGAAGCAAGACTAAAAAAAAATAAAATAAAGAAAAATACAGAATGTTTGGTAGTCACCTTGAGCAATGAGAAGGAAACTGTCAACCGACAAGAACATTTTCATCCCTGTAAAAAAGTGGAAGCCTTTTCTAATAAGACCTTCCTGCTTCTTAATGCCTCTCAAACTTGGACACAAAAACCTATAAATATTTACTAAGTCCTCAGAGACAAAGTTAAGGCACAATTGCTCGCCGTCAGACCTACGCCCATTGTGGCGTTCCCCTCCTCTGCGGCACATCTTTTGCTGAGGCTATAATGTTTGGGTGCTGGAGAGGTTTGAGAAGAGTCTCTGCCTCATTGTTCCAAACACAACAGCTGTGACTTAATGAGTCCATTCCAAAGTGCTCACCCTTTGCCCAAGTCTGAGCCGCTTCCACTGCTGCCTCCTCATTGACCACATGACCATTGTCACCAAGGTATTCACTGGATCTTAATGGTAAGACACACAAGAATGCAGCGGTGGCTGAGCCTTTGCCACCTCGGAGCGTTGGTGGGAAAGCTCCTGAACTCAATTCCAACGGCTTAAGTTTACCATGACAAACCAGTGACCTATGGGTTCACTCTAGTAATTTGGGGAAAACCTCCCACACACACACACCCACCCACACAAGCACACACACACATATAGACTCACACACACGTACACACGCAGAGACTCACCCATCTTTCTCTCTATCTACAGCTCCATTTAATCTGCCTGGCTGTGTGTCTGTCTCGTATCCTACATAACAAGGACAAGATCTGTGTTTCGTTCCTCATTTTTGAGAGCTAGGAGAAATAGAAAATACGATATTCTCCTTCAACATGGACAAAATAACAAGGATGAAATCCCTTGCTCTTTTTCTGTCAATAAAATAATATCATTACCCGAAAAATGCACTAGTTTCTAACTGAAACTGGGTCCTCTGTGATCTTCGTGGCTGCAGTTTGTGTAAAGCTAAAAAGGAGCAAGACATGTGATGTAGTACAAACCTGCAGCTTGGCAAGGGAAGTTAGGATGTTGCCATAGCAATTGAGATGAAATGCACAAGTGGTGTTTTAATTAAATCCAGCCTCTTTTGTAGATTTGACAGTGAGTAGCGTGGTGACAATAGGCACCCATAATATTAAAAGTCCATCATTAGACAGTTCTTGTGGAACCATGCAAGTAAATTCATTTTACTTCCACGCTGAGACGATTTGACCGGGACGGCTGGAAACAAGCTTTTTACAAATGAATTATTCACACAGATGTGGTGATCTTGGCTTATAACACAGTTGCAAAACAAAGCCTTACATGGCCATAAACCCCTCTTACTGTCTTATGTTCCATGTACACTTTAGCTGAGTTATACTTATGTTACAAGGTCTAATCACGTTGAGTGTTTGGTTCCCGTTTATCCTTGAGGAGGGAATGAGCGCCTGTCAGTCTGCCAAATATGCATACAAAGTGGTGTGCTTCTTTATTAAGGACTATACAAACAAGACTGTGTTAAGTTCTTTATTAAGGACTATACAAACAAGACTGTATTAAGAGCCGGGAGCAAAGATGATGTTGAAGAGAGTGTAGTTACACACCCTTAACCCCAGGAATAACACAGCATGGAGCTGTCATTTGAGTCAGGTATCATTATCGCGGCAGGTCTGAGTTCTTACTGAAGGCTGACAGCTTTATGATTTGAGATTCACTTGTGCTGTGAAGTAATTAAAAAGGAGGGTAACACTGGGAACTGGAATATGAAAAAGTTGACACCAGAAACAGTATTATTCATGAATTCTATACAAAGGATCACTGCATTCCAGTGTTTTGAAATCGTCCCCTGGTTGCATGTAAATGAGTGCACTTGTTAACAGTAAATCTAAATAGCTAGGTGTTTCTCATAATACAGCATGTATAGTAAAAAATGTATGTCATGACATATTTGTGGATTTAATGAAAATCAATTACATGAACGATATGCCTTGAATCTGTTCTGTTACTCCCACCTCACAGCATACTGCAAAGATATTCATAATTACCTTTTTAAAGAGGTTTTAATTAACTTCCTCCTTTTCTATCGTTAGTGATCATATTGTGAAATGAATTCTAGTCACGTGTCCTCCATACATACTCTAAATTAGCCAGGCCAAAAGTCCGTACGTTTGACCCTGGACATGAACCTCGGGGAGAGAAAAGCTTGTTGAAAACCAGACGGGCTAAATTCGTGATAACCTTTCCCCCCTGAGGTGAAGCTCGATAGGTACTTCTGCCCGTCTCCGCTCACTCATCTCCTGGACATGCCATGCAAAGTGAATGACATGATATTAAAGCACTTCCTCATCAAGATTGAAAGGCGTACATTCTTTTTTTGCCTTCAAGCAGTCAATTATTTGACAAGTACACATAATGAACAATGCAAGACTAGTCGGAATTTAATCAAAAGGCAGAGACAGGGGCCCAGTGCAGATGGGAAATGATTAACACAGTTAATCAAACATCCCAGTGTTAGGTTAAACATGGCAAGCCTATCCCATCATCTGCAGAAGGGATGGGATCCATTGCACATTTACATTTTTCCATTTCATATTGCCTGTGGAACATTTATTGCATTTATTATGTTGACCCCTATTTATTCTGCTGCTTCCATAAAGGTATTTATGTTAGTCCTGACATCTTTGACTAATTTCCTCTTTTTGGTGAACCCTAATACAAACAAATTTGCGGTTGCTAGCCTTGAAGAAAATCGTCAAATGCCGTGTAATCCAAGTGGTATTTATGGAAAGGTTGTTTGATTTTGCTTCTCAGAGGGTTGCTATTGGGAAAAATTCTGACAAAACACCCACACAGAGTTTATAACACAAGCCCTGCAGAGAAAATCCAATGCATCAAGCAGGTCAAAGCATAATAGGTGAGAAACTGTACAGACACCGAGACATTTATCTTTGATCCATAGTTTTTCTCTTGCATCAGATTGACAGTCTCTGAACAAAAAAAAAAAAGTCAGCTTTGTTTGATGTACCAAAAACCAATGAATCTTTTCAGTATTTCCCACCGACGCTGGTTATAAACATACAATATACTTAAATTCTGTAATACAAATTGCATTTTATTCAAGTGTGACCATTTTAATGCTACTTTATGCTTATTTCCTTTGTAATTAAGTAGGAAATGTATACTTTTACCTTCACGTCATCTAATTCTCAACTTTCTTTACTTTATTAGGGCATCTTGCACATTTTACACAAAAAATATTAAGATTTTTAAAAATATGACACACTTGTAGACAAAAAATAAACTTTAATGGAACAGTAAATAAAACAGTCTATAAAATAGCACCTTTAGTTAACACTCAAAAGCTCAACCAACTTTGAAAATAAATGCTGCTTATCCATGGATGATCAATTATTATTTTTATCCGATGATTAAGTATATTTGTTACAGGAGTTTTTCCCTGCATTATTATTCCTTTACCTTTGATTCTTTAAGTGTAATTTGAAATATTTGCAACTTTATCGTATCTTTCATGCTTATTTTAGTTTGAACCAATACCTGCCTTGAAGGCTTTCGAATATGCGTGACTAATTCTCAATATTGGATTTATACAAAAAAATATTGCTGTCTTAGTCTTGAGGCAGAGCTGTATGCAGTGTTTTGTTTGATGTGTAAAATTAACAAATCAAATTGAGATTTATGTTATCCTTTGCAGTTTCGTTCAGTCTCAGGTGTGCTGTAATGGAACTTTATGCAAATCTTTAAAATATCCCTTATTTTGCTCACCCGTGGTGAGTCTGAAACAGCAACTATTGTTCCTTTCCCACTTTACCATGCAACAATAATTAGCCATGATTGCAAAGTATCTCTTGAGAAATTGGGACAGAACAATTTAGTTCATTGTCCTCAGAAATTGGAGTTGCCCTTTCTTTCCTTGTCTTTTTCCCCTATTGGATTCATCTGTTCTTCACTCTGCCAGGAAGAACACACCACTAATCAAGCAAAGTATTTGATTGGCTTGGAAAGATTTCATTCGGACTAATTTGGCTTAATAAACAGTTGTGTTAAATGATTTGGATGGGTGCAATTCCAGACCTATTAACGGGTGCGTATTAAGGAATGTGCTTTTGGTCTGGGTGGTATTTACATATGACCTTGCACACTGGCAAAAGCCTGCACTTCCTTCAGGCGTGTGGCTGAAAACACACCTCTGCAAAAGTAATCAGCCCTCAAGAACAAGTTGTTTAGTCATATGTGCATGTTTTGACGAATTAAAAAAAAACCTTCAAAGATTTTGTTGACTTAGTAATAAGTTTAAGCATCTACAGCAATAGCCAACATCAATTTGGCCATTTTTTATGCCTTGGTGAGCAGCCTCTGTATTTAGTACAGTAATGTTTTATGGAAATAAGCTATATGTATTTAAAACTTATAATTGTGTTCCTTTATACTGGCACAAAGCAGTTACTTTTAAATTAGTGGAATTAATCGGAATGCCAAATTGAAGGGAGGAATGTCCGTCCACAATGATGAATGCTTAAGTAAGATTTTGCTTCAATTAAAATTTCAGGCAATTATTCTAAAAGATTATTGACCTCTAAAGGGACTGGTGAGGTCACATATTTTCCTTTGCCTTTGCAGTATAGTATTCATCTTCATTAGAGAGAACAATTGAAGGCGTTTTCCTCTCGTAGTGGAGGGTATTAACACAGACAGATTATCCCCTGCACACTTCACTAATAAAGTTGATTTCTATTTTTGTCTGTCCAGGTAAAGGCAGATTTTGAAGCATTGTCTTCCTCACACTGACCTACTCCTCCTCCTCCTCATCTGTGCTTCTATAGAGTTTCTTTCAACAAGCACAGGAAGGTCATTTTTGTTCTGCTTTCAGTATGAAGCTCACCGCACAGTTGTGTTGTCATATTAGAAAGTCATTCCAGCTGCAAAATGTCTCTGCATATATTTAAATACTGTCTGGGTTTAATGGAAGGTAATGTAGAGCTAAAATATATTGAAAATATGTTTAATTTAATCATGAAGAACCAGAAATATTTTGTCCTTTTAGTGCACCTGAGTCCCACAATCTTCCTCAGCGCTCTGTGGGAATGTTTTTGGATTTTTTAAACTTTAAATCTGTGGGAAACAATTGAAGATCAACTACGATGCAGACAAAAAGACAAAAAAAAGTTCCTTAAAAAAATGTGAGGAAAAAAAAATATCACAGATGTTCCCTGTTGCTTAAAACTCAAATTACAATGCATCAACTTGACGAATTAGAACTGTGATAACGTTGTACTTAACGGAAAATCTGCGGTTTCAAACGCGACGCAATCATGAATAAACGGATCTTTCTTTCAACCCAGTCATCTCAGAGTATACTGAGCATTCACTGGGTTTACAGTGAAAATGCCACATATTTTGTTGGAAAAATATGTCCACATTTACACAACGCAGAGCACAGCACGGCAAAGTGAAGCAAATTGGAACCGTTGGCCTCTGCTGAACCATATTACTGGTGACCGTATATCATTTTTTATAGGTCACAAGTGAAGCACATCTGTTTTCAATTGGCTAAGTTTCCATACAAAACATTTGAATAGAGATTCTTCACCTATATCTGTTGCTCCCCTGTGCTTGTTAAAACCAACATGTGTCTCATACATCAAACCTCAGAGAGCTTTTGCCTTTTTTCTTTTTTTTTCTTTTTTTTTAACCAGAAAGTGTATTTCTGAAAAAGATTTGATTACAGAGCACACTGTGAGTGCTAAGATTCTTTCATGTTTACGCCGCAACACACTTTTGCTTGAAATGATTTGTTTATGCAGTGCGGTCTTTTAACACTCGACTATTTTGACATTTGTGCAAACCAGAGCCCAAGGTGTCCATGCTGGACCTTGCTTTTTTCCAATTTGATCTCAGAGCGTCATGTGTTTGACTTCTTTTTAATTGCTTCCTGTCTGCTGGGTCAATTATAAGTCCTGGGCCCTTTTTTTGGGGAGGGGGGCAGGCAGGGGGGCTGACTTTAGAAGCATTTTTGAACAGGCGGAGTGATTAAATAACTGAAATTTGAGCAGAATGATGAGATCACTCATAGAGACTTGATTTGATAATATTTTACTTGGTGTGCCAGCTCACAGCGTACACATGTTGAATTTACATTCAGACGGAGGCTGATTGCTTTGGGTTTCTTTCTTAGGTCTGTTTAATGAAAAACAAGGAAGAGAGACAAAGACAGTCTTACTCTTTAATCTGTTATTGATTTTGGATCAGGTGCAGTCGGGTGTAAAAACCCCATCGGTGTTGTGTTTAACACAAAATATGAGCTCTGAGAAGAACGCTCAAAAGATTAACCACTAGTCGGCAAGCAAATTAAAAATAAATAAAAACAAGTTTTTCTCAGAGAAAATCCATTTATTTTTAATCAACACCAACAGAAAAGTAAGGGCAAAATAATGTCTGTGTCAACCCGCGCTGTCTTTTCTGTACTTGGGAAAATAATGTTGGTTGATGATGATTTTTTTTCAAAACTTCTGGTCAAAAATCTGCGGTTTTAAGACGTGAGTTTAAAAAAACATCTGTAATACAACAGCTGATTCATATCAAAGCCCCCACCATTCTAAAATATTAAAGAATATCGAGATTGAACTTGTTATTACATTGAATTCAGACTTCATGTGGGCTTTTTGACAAATATTTAAAAAAAAAAGGCATGAATGGCTTCTGGGTGAATGTGCCGTTAATTAACTTTAAAGCCTATGACAGATAATGTTTGCAGTGGTTGATTGGTTAACAATCGCAAATCAGCCTGTTTTCACCAAAAATGTTTGTTTCTACTCGGTGCAGTGACTGATACTTTTGAGCTACACATTACTGTTCCACTGTGTTACACTTACAAGAGGAAGTATTGAAGTTAATGTGACCTTTTCATGCACATGCACATGCAGACTGAAGAGTCCAATCAACAGCTGGTGGGAGCATTTAAGCACCCCAATCTAATGCATAGCATAGTAAGTGTATGTGCTGAGTATGAGCTGTTTACTAGCTAATGTATGCAGTCTATGCTAGCTAGCTAATAACCTGTCAGGACATTTATTCTTATAATTTTTATTCACGTTACATTACAATGGACGGCGATGTAGTCTATGTTACAGCTTAATACAGGCATATTAAGCTCTAGTGTTCGTCAATGAAGGTATCCTCTCATAGCAGTCAAATAACGGCCTTTACTGAGCTACGGCAACAGCACTCGGACAAAAAACAAAAAGCAGTACAAGAAGCAGGAGTAATAAAAAAGGCAATTAGTTAAGTTTGGTTATAATTTCGTTAAGATTTTCTTTATAATTATTTCTTACAGCCGTAAGCATCTTTTTTATTATTAATTTCATGCGCTATACTCTCCATAAAATCCATATTAACAAGCCAGACTAAGAGCAGAATTTTAGTTGAGAGCTTTAAATTATATATCGAGTAGTACACCGTCAACCACAGGTTGAAACACCACATCCTCATCCATAACTTACAGAAAAACCTATAAGTATTCAAACTCCCAAAATTAACATTATAGAGAAGGAAAGCTCCGTTTTTAATAAGCATATACAAGCCCTGTTGCTTCCCTAAATAAGCCTTGTGTCTAGTGCAGAAACAGGGCAGCTCCTGGAGGTGCTGCAGGAGGGAGGTCAAAACTCCAAGCTGCATGTTTGCCCATGGCTACATAAATATTAACCGAGTCTCCACTGTGTAGAGAGGCCTTCTTTGATTATGAGTCTTCTCCGAGAGTTTGATATCCAAGGAGACCACTAAAGCCAGCTTGACAAAATTGATGAGAGAATACCGGGAGAGCCGGTGCAGTTGTGATGTGAAGGAGTTTCACTTGGTTTGGAACAGATCAAGCTGCTGGGTTTCATGCAAACGAAGCAGGCAGAGAAACATCACTAGTTCGCAGCTCACATACTTAAAGCTTCACTTTGAACTTTTGCTTCAGCGGTTTAAAGAGATGTAACGAGAGAGAGAGACAGGAAATGCAAACAATTCCCCCCCCGTCCTTAAACCACTCCTTTTGTCGGTAAAGTTTATTAAATCGCACTTAAATAATGTCTCAATCACAGGAGCAGTTCGACACGTTTTGATATTTGTTTGGTTACATCAATAATAAGTACATGAGACAAGCAGACTCCATAAGTCTATGTCGAGGTCCAGCCGAGTTGAATTTAATAAAAGGACAATATAAAGAAGGTCAAAAATACGTAATGAACGAGTGATTGAGTGATTGAGTTTGGACGTGGCTTTGTTAATTGTGCTCTGAAGCATGTAACCTGGCCAAATCTCTGTCCATCATCTGCGAAAGGACGCTGATTTGTTGGGGTCAGCAGCAGTCCTGTGACTGGTCATGTGTGCCTGAAATGTCAATCATGTGCAAATATTTTGGGAAGGAACCAATAAGCATTGTTTGGTTAACAATTGAAGGTTAAGAGGCAGGCTCTGAGCCACATGGGAAATGGGGAGACATGTTTGCTCTCACCATGGATGACTAAGGTCCGTCTGAGGCATCTGCTATCATTTCCAACCCATATAAAAACCCAAAAAGAGCTGCAGTTACATTTTTACTACCCTCAGATTTTCAGATCAGTTGGAGTGCATATGATGTTTGAAAACGCCGTCATAATTTCTGTCCTTGTTTTTCACCTCCTGGATGTGAAAAAAAAAAGCCAGCGTTTAGCATGCACCATTTGGTGAGTGATTACGTGCAATATTGTGCTGCCTTTACAAGATATGAATATATCGCAGTTTATCATACACACTTTCACATAAACAATTTATGTGCAACTGCTGTGTCTCGTCAAAGAAATGCCTGCACAAGCTGGGGGTCACACACACACAAGGTGGTCTATAATTATCAAAAGAAAATTTAATTACTGTGTGATTCAAACTGATATCTCTGTCGTCACCTGTTTACATTTCATCCGGCTGTGGATTTTACAGTTCAGTGAAATATGATCAGTCAGAAAAATAGCAATATAAGTCTAATGCCCTCTGTTGACAATCCGAGGAAGCAGATTCAAATGAATTCATGCAAAATGGCAGTTTAAGCTGCTCAACACTGCAGCCATAGAGACACCACATGTGTTTTTAGTCTCGGCTTATAAATAAACATTTCTCCAGATATGGATGCCTGCCACTGGGTGACCTTTTATTACATCTGTTTTCTCTTTTTTGTCCCTTGCAAAAAAAAAAAGGAAAAAGGAAAAAAAAGAAAAAGGGCCGTATTATTATGTAAAATTATGCTTATGAAAACATAAGTCTGCCCCTCTGCTGTGTTCACCTTCACCTGGCAAGCATGACTCAACTTCACATTTCCCCATAGTGGGTGAAAGGCAGTTTTTTTTATTGAAGCCAGGTGTGTACCCACGTCCTGCCTGATAATGTTTCTGGACAGAATCCCACAACCAGATCATAACAAGCTCCATGTCTTCACCAAATGCAGAAATAAACATGAAGCAGTTGTGACCCGGCATGCTTTGTTTATTTTTTTTTTTTTTAGAGATTTCTGATTTGAAGATAGAAGCGGAAAAATATGCAAATTAGCAGCTGCGTCGAAATCTGGAATTTTTTAACTTGGAGGAATATTTCTTTTGCTTTTTTATGAGGCTTTAATAAAATAGAAAATCTAGCATCATGACTCAGCTTGGTTTCAAAAGAAAAAAAAAACTCTCAGAAATCTGTACAGAACAAACTGTAATCACCTGCATCACACAGTGAATACCAACTGCGAATCGCCAACACAACATTTCGCCTTACAGTTCTAGAGTGCAGGGGGTCAAAGCTCCGGCACGCCGACAAAAACAAAAAAAGAATTTCCCTTGAATTGTGTCATGAATGATGTAAAAAGAAAAGTGCATGGCAAAAAAAAAAAAAAAATGCACACTCACAACTGAAGAGAGATTGTGGGTTTGAAAAACTGCTTGGCTCCACAAACACTTGGCTCTACAAACACCATCAGCAACAGCAGCAACAGCAGCAGCTTGACCACCGCTGCCCAGTGTGCTATCCTGTGGGGGGCAGTTGTAGAAAAGGGGGGCAAAAAAGTCTATCTGTCCTTCCATGTTCCTTTTGATGCTTGGTAGTATTACAGTAGAATAAGTCCTCTGTCATTGGTTGAATAGGCTGGACTGCCTACTGTGACAGAGCGTGGGCCTCTCATGCCCAAAAGGAAGGCAGTGTTGCATCTCTGAGCAGAAAAAAAAAGGGGGGCCAAAGAAAAAATAAGGGGGGGAAATACATTGATAACCTCCTTCCTGTTTGTATGACGTGCTTGAATCTTCTCTTAGGTGAAAAAAAAAGAAGGTGAGCATATTCCTGTCGGGCATTATAATAAGTTGATGTGATTAGTCTCCTGCAACACATCTCGACTCCGAGTCAGCGCGGATGTGGAAGTCCATGCCGGGTTTTTCGTGGAGTCCTCGGCTCAGACGGCTCCTGCAGACGGCAGCCTGCTCTCCACTGCACTGGCGCTGTTTACTGGAAGCCCGCTCCGCGCCGCTTCCACCAAGTGTCTCAACACTGTGAGCGGGATCTTTTCCAGAGGCGAGCCGCTGAAACTTCTCCCCAGTCTTCAGTCTCGCTCAGGAGGTAACAGGGAAAGAGAGAGAGAGAGGAGAGATCGTCGGCTCAAGTGGCGGAGAGCGGAGGAGCCTCTTCTCCCCCCTTCATCCACACACTGAAAGCCCCACTCTTGTCTGTCCCTCTCAGTTAACTCCAGTCTCTTTCTGGGTCCCTGAGCTCCCTCTCCTCATCTTCTTGTTTGTTGTTGCTGCCGCTGCTTCGGGAACTGAAGGCGCACAGGAGAGCCGACAAATAGATGAACTGCTCACAGGTGCATTATTAGGTTGTTGATGAGGCAGGACTGAGCGCACGAAGAGCAACACATTTTTTTTTGTCTCTGCTTGCCATGGAAGTGTGTGTCCGGCGCAGGGGAGCGTACGGGCTGAGGGGGGGACCTGCCGCCTGATAGCCAGCTTCTGTCCCAGATAAGGAGAGCATGCCTCAGACCTGCAGAACCGCTCTCGTCGCTGCAGAGGAGTTCCCATCAGACTGTCTTTCCATAATCTGATTTTCTTCTCTATTTTACCTTTTTTTTTTGCATTTTTTTTTTTTACAATTCACATCCCTGCTACTGCTTTTCAAGAAAGGTAAGAGTGGTCTTATTTCTTTTTAATGAGCACTCAATAAATCAGACCTTAACCTGTATTTTGACAAGTTGGTGTGAAACTTTTCTCCCCTTTGCTCGGGTCACTTTTAAAGAGCTTTGCATTTGCTTTAAGGTTTCTCATTTGAAATGATAGAAAGACATTAGTCAAGTCTACAAGTGTAGCCTAGTCTGGATACTTTTTGCAACTCAAAAACGGGGTCACATTTGACTGGGAGAGGCTTAATTTGGCTTGAACAATGAATAAAGCAGGGCACCTGTTTTTTTTTTCTTTTTTTAAAGAGTGATTTAAATTGCCCGAGGGGTACCGTGGTTAATTGAAAAAAAAAAATAGTTAATCAAAACATGACCAGATGTGAATTGATTTGCTCGGCTTCCGAGTTTGGCTGAATGGAAACTTAAAAAAAAAAAAAAAAAAAGTGGAAGTGAAGCGCATTTAGTGGGTGAACCAGGACATGTAAAGCACCATTTAATTGGAATTTATGCCTCCAGAGTTAAAGTGTAGTTTGTTGGTGGTGCTGGTCACCGTTTTTTTCCCCCCTTCCTTCTTTTAAATCCACTGACGGTCTTGTTGGTTTGAATGGGGATTTATGCTTGGAGCTGTGACCTGAGAAGCGATGTCGGTGTGATTCTTGAAAGCATTAACACGCTAATCCATTATAATTGGGCCGATTGCTATTTGTGCAAAAGAAAGAGAAAAGGAAAGGAGGAAAAAAAAAATCAGTCAAGCCTCGTCTAGCAGTGTAATAATTAGTTTTGGCCAGAGAAGAGCCTGTGAAGCAGCGGGCTACGAGCGCAGCAAATGTCACGGAAATCAAGCGGAGAGAGAAATTAAAATAAAAGAACATGCGGAAAAGAGGATGGATTTTTGGCTGCTTTAACTTGACTCAAACCCACTCGGCGCACAGTGGCACAGCGACATTAGATCCTGTTTTCTGCACATTTATTATTTAGGCCTACCGATTCCGAACGCGTCTTGTCAACCATGTGTTAAAAGAGTAGGCAGCAGGAGCGCACATGCGGCGCGTTGTGTGCCTCTCCTGGCCCCGAGAAACGCACCGCGGCCAGCCGGTGATGCATGGCAGCCTGGAGCAGAGCTGTGCTCCTCAGTGATCGATCAGTGGATTGGGATAAATTTAGCTCCAGTCCCTACAGGCGCTTCAGCTTTTTTAGTTTTTTTTTTGTGTTTAGTTTTTTTAGGTTATGCGTCTGATCTTAGGAAAGAGGAGGCTACGAATTCCTGTCTGGATTAGAGTCCATGAATGTGTCTTATTTCTGTGTTTGGTGTCTGATTCCCCTGGAGAACACATTAATCATAGCTGTCCATTAGTGGAATACACAGCTGCAGTAAGATGTGACATATGTGGAGTATTTAGTCACATATGCATTAAAAGGATCTAATATAAGAGTGATTGAACAGACTCAACCCTCTCTGAGACTGTGTTCTTGTGTTCTTGTATTCTTGAGGCGATAGAAAACAAAAGAACAAACCAAGTGTTTGGAGGATGAAGTGGCTTCTTCTCCCTCCTCATACATAACATAGTGGCACTCAGTTAAATACAAAGGCTGCCTATTTGTGAGTAAGGATTGAGTTTTCAGGAATGTGTAAAAAAAGAAAAGAGAAGAAGAAGAAGCTAAGACTGGCTTTATCAGGTTCCAGGAGCTACACTTCTTATCCAAGTCTCTTTATTGGGGAAAGTCCATTTTCATGTGTTTGTGCATAAAAAAATGTTTGAATTAATGCAAGTGCAAATTCCAGCTGTTTGGAAGGAACAAATTAACATATCAAAGTGGTCAGAGTCCTCACACAATTGAAGGAATCGTATTTTTCTGCCACTGGTTTTTTGGCTCAGCCTGAAAAGCTTGAGAAGGAGTGTGTGTTCTGCTGAAAATGAAAGAGTTGTGTATCTTCCCCTCGTTTCGTTGTAAGAAGGTTCATGTGACAACTTGTGTATAACATAATCTGACTTGTATTTGCATTTTACACACCAGGATAATCGTACACACGAGTAATTGACTCACAAAGTGGTGTGATGTTGGTTTTTGAGTAGCAAAAAACACTGGAAATTGAAAAAACCCTGCATAAGAGAGCATCACTTTTTTTGAATTCTCAGTTGAAAGAGCAAAAAATTTCAGATTTTTTTTTTTCTCCCCCCCTTAGTTTGTCAGCGCCTGCAAAAACAGGTGTGTCCACTCTCACTGCAAATAATCCTCAGTACTTGTGAATGCGAGCGAGAGAAGGCAACCATCTTCTCGGATGTCTGGGTGCTTCATATCTTTAGCCCAAGCATGCCATTATGAGCATTTTACCGTCGAATCCAGCGCGAGAGAGTACCTTTTTCAGTGGAAGTGCGTCCGGTTTCAAAGAACTGCAGCGTGCTCTTGATCTACTAGAGCACCAGATTGCCCCTCTTTGCTTGTGTGTTCATGTCTACTAGCAGATCAATACAGCCCAGCACACTTCTATATAGGTTTTGAGGGGACAAAGTGCTACATTTCACTCTATTCTCAACTCTTTATGTCGCACTCTCACAGTACATGAGACTCCCAGGACCCGGTGAGTGTGAATGGGCGAGTGGGTGTGAACGCATCAGAATTTGTGACATTACGGACTGTTGCTTCATTTTCCGCTGTGATATAACCCCCCCACCCCCCCTTCACGCCGATCCACCTCCCTCCCCCTGTAGAAAGAGCAGCTGAGGTTTTTTTTTTTTTTTTACTATCTACAGAAATTTGACTGGTGCATTAAACAGATCATAACGCAGCTTCCCTTCCAGTGCCTCTTCAGATTTTTGAATTCCAACAACAAGCCAGGCACTTCCACGCCGGCTTTATTAAGGTAATTTGTTATTGATTTAATTCAATAGGAGCTCACACACACACACACACACACACACACACACACTGACCAGTAGATAACATTTCCTCACTTTTTTTTTTTTTATTGTGTCGTACTCTCTCACTCTCTCTGCTGTCTTTGTCTGAGCAGCGACTGACGGCTCCATATGATTGATTTAAAGGTTGCATTGTGTCTGAATGGGGTGTTTGTGCTAGCGTTGCACTGTAGGAATGTTGTGCTTTTATCCAATGGTGAACACCACCAAATTCAAGCTCATCTCTCTTTCTTTCTTTCTTTCTTTCTGTCTCTTTTGTCTTGAGCATCGTAATCTTTGTTGCCCAACAGTGTGTAAGGAATAAGGACCAATTTGAAGTCTTTACAAGTGGTGTGTTAGCTGCTCCATAGCAAAATCAAGCGAATGATGGATGCTGCGGATGCGTCAGAGGTAGAGGATTGCAGGGAGTTCAAGCATTTAGATTTACATCCCATTGCCTATTTGGCGTGTAAATTGTGGGTTTGTGTTTTGAGATGCAATCTTTTCTGTTGCTGAACCACCTACATGGAGCCATACTGTGCGGATAACTGCTCGCCATTAAAGGGAATAAACAAGGCTGTAAAAGAAAGCTATGGCAAATTTGATGTAACGTGCAGGCCTTTGGTGGGCCAAAATACCTCTCCTTTCATGACTGATTTTATTTTACGATTGGCAATCAGTAAAATGCTGTGCGCCAGCGTGTTCCCCTCCCTGCCATTTTGTGAAACATTTGTTTCCACTTGCCAAAGGCCTCTGGTGCAGCGGGGGATTTGGTGCCCCTGAAATGGCAGGTGAAACTTTCTGCTTGCCTAAATAATTTCCTAGCAGAGCATTACGCAGCAAGGACATAGGCGGTGGGAAGCGGGGGTCAATTCAAACCATGGTGACAAGAGACAACATGGATATTAGCCGATGGCTCTCACATAGTTTTCTCTGTGCACCGCTTAAGTGGCAGCCTCCTTGGGCTTATCTGGCGTCTCATATTCATTGCGTCACTCATTTTGTGTTTCTCGGAAAGCTGTTTAGAGGAGAAGGAGGTGCAAAGTGCAAAACTGGGTGGTAAAAACTGTCCTCTGGTTGTAAAATGATTGGGTGTAACATGTTGACCTGGTTTGTAATCATGGCTTATGGCTTCCACATCATGTTGAAAACACTACCTGTGTCTGAGATAAGACACGCTGTGTGCTATTAGCAGTGTGTGTTTAGGTTCCTCCCAACCCGAGAGGAGGAAATGTCAACATAGCATTGTGCAAAAAAGAAAACTTTATCCCAATTTATCACCACAAGGAATTTTGTATAAATATTATATTTGCAGATTAAAATCAGAGCCTTAACATCAGGGATGGTTTGTTGTTATTACTCGAATTTAAGATAATTAAGGAAATTACAGCCACATTTGTTGTTACTCAAAAATGTCCTAAATATTTATGCATCTTTGTTTTATTCACCAGAGTAATTTATCTTGATCTCATTTGATTTGTTACTTTTTTCCCCCCTTTTTTTAATTTAAATATCACTCACACAGAGACAGAACAAACAAACAAACAGACATACACACACACACTTTCACACACTCTCTCTCTCTCTCACACACACACACACACACACACACTCTCTCTCTCTCTCACACACACACACACACACACTGACCCTGTCTCATTCTTTGTGCTATGTGAACAGGACTTGTCCTTATCTGTGCACAGCTGCAACACTATTTGGGAAAATATTCAATTTCTGTGTGACAGAGGAGAACCTGGGAGGCAAGGCTCTGAGCAAACAGCAGTTATTGCAGCTCTGCCATAGCAGCCGAGAGCAAGGCCTGGCTGGGAGAGAGGGGGGATCTGCGGACGTCTGCCAGGGGAAGGAGTAATGTCTCGGCTGGATTATAGGAGAGCGAAGCACATCCACACTTAAAAGCCCCTTTTCCAACGAGACAGGGCTGTTATTTAGGGATGGGGTGGGTAAACACACCGGAGCAATACATTTCCTCCGTATAGGTTGCTGTTGCCCTTGACAATTGTGACTCATTGAAAGTGAGATAAGTTTTACTGCCCGTGCCTTTTTTTTTTAAAAAACATATTTTTTCTTCTTCTTCTTCTTTTTTTTTTCAAAAAATAATTTCACGTTGGACTGTGGGCGTTCTTCAGTACATTCACACTGACATTATTTCAGAGAGGCAGAAAACTGGTAGTTGGTCGACATTAGGATATGTTTTGTTTTTTTTTTGGTTTAAATATTTAAATAAGTGTTTTTTATGTATGTCTTTTTTTCACGCTGTACTTGCAGATGAGACAGAATGTTGACCTTTTGTGCTTGGTTACATGGGCTACTTTTTAGGGATTGAGAGAAGTGTGAGAAACAGGCTGAGACAACATTGGTAGTGAGTAGCAAGAACCCACTTGAAAAAAGATAAATATATTCTTATAAATATGAAAAAAAAGAAGAAGCACCACCAGTAGTATTTATTCCAGTGGGTGAAAATGAAAGTGAGATCCAGTTCTGACTTACTGTGATGCAGTTTTTTCGCTAGCTCTTTTCATGTGTGTGCATATTGATGTACTGAGAGCGCTTTAATTCAGAAAACTACAGTACACGCCTCCTCCTACTTTGAGGTATGTATGTGAAGAAGCAGTTGGCTATCTTTAAATTTTAATATCCAATGATCAAAAACATGAAACACTACAATCACACCGTGAAAACACATGACACATGCGAGTAAATGAGCTCTGAAACATGGCGTGGATTTGTGATCTCGCCATATACTTGTTACATTTATTGTCTGTACTCACTTTTTTAAGTGTACGCGTTGCCGCTTATTTCACTCTATATGTTTATTTAGTTGTCTGGCTGTTTTGAAAGTCTAAGGCTTTGATAAATGATATTTTATTGTACAGTATTTAGTTGGGGAGTGTGGAAGCTTTGTTCTGCTAATGTAGTTGCCAAGTCAGATGGAGTTGAGCGTCTGGTCTGGGAGTTTCAGAGGAATATCACAGGCATGGTAAGTTGCTAAAAAACTAAGCTAATCAACAAAATAATTGTCTGTTCAATTGCTACCATGCCAGAGACATCAAACACAGCCGAGGTTGAAAAAACAATCAAATTATCTCTTAATGATTGCTCACGCTGACAGATGAGCGCTTGTGAGTTGGTTTTGTTTGTGGGAGACATGTGAGGAGAAATGGAGTTTGTGGTCGCACTCGTAAATTCTGCGTTTTCATAATCTACACAGATATTCATCATCACCTGTAATGAAAACAATTTTATCTTATTATGTAGTTTTTGGCATTGAAACAGAGAGAGCTGTATTAGTCTATTAATTTCCTGCAGTTAATCATGAATCCTGCTGCTTTTATCCTCGCAGTTTCCTCCATGTGTGGTCCACAAAAAATGTTTCTGTTTCCTCCACAGACTAAAGTTTGGCCCCTATGTCTGCTCTCCTCTCTCTCTCTCTCTCTCTCTCCTTCTCTCTCTCTCTCTCTCTCTCTCTCTCTCTCTCTCTCTCTCTCTATATATATATATATATATATATATATATATA
>JAQMCX010000045.1:14545873-14603124 GCA_029814765.1 Acanthurus leucopareius
ATCTGACAGGTATCTGTGTGCGTGCTCTGGCAGACGCAGAGGGTGTGTGTGTGTGTGTGTGTGTGTGCGCGTGTGTGCGTGTGCGGGTGTGTGTGTGTGTGTGTGTGTGTGTGCAGGATGTCAGGGTGTGCCACACAGCTGCACCCGCTGCTGTCTGCTGCTCCAGCACTGACTCGTCTGGCCTCGGTCAGCACTGTCACTGGGTGTGATTGTTAATATTTTGACCTTTTTTAATAGCTCATCATATTTGTTGATTTTTTTTTTAAGCACTTAGACTTTGAAAACATGCTTCTTGTTTATCTATACTGTGTAAATGTGACACAATATTCATATGTAGTGGTCACATTAGCATCTATTTCTCCAGCTTGTTTGTTTGTATGTGTTTAACGGGCGGAGAGGACTTATTTTATTCATAGACGTGCATTTCTCGTATTGAGTTTTCTTGTTTGTGCTTGTGTTTGCTCATGATCCAGATGATATCCTTGTCGGGCTGAATATAGACACGTCTCGCAGCGTAGGACACAAACAGACAGACAGACACGAGGGGCAGTGAGGTTACGTAAACCTAGAAGAGTTTCTTAAAAAGACTCCTTCAGTCTTCTGTCTGTCCTTTTGCAGTTAGCAACAGACAGACAGGCTGCCAGCCACATATTTGTGTCTCTGTGTGTGTGTGTGTGTGTGTGTGTGTGTGTGTGTGTGTGTGTGTGTGTGTGTGTGTGTTTCCCTGTGGAATGGAGTGGTTTGATTTGTTGTCTCAACTGTCTTTTAAAATCAAACCCTGCTGCAGAATAACAGCAGTATTTGCTCAAAGAGCAGCTTTCTCTGAGGCTCTCTTTGTACACAACGTAGAATGATTTGATTGGTGAATTGATTTAAATGCTATAACAGTGTGTATGCAGGAAAAGAAGGGTGAAATCATGTGGAAATCGGCCTAAATATATCATGAAAGTAAAACAAACTAAAACATCCGCATCACTTTTTCTTTTCACACTACAAACCTGTATTTGCATGGAACAAAAGAAGCCAAAACTCTCTGTTATCAAACGTTGTCTCTACGAAAACAAACTCTACAAACGAGATTTTTGCCCAGATAAATTACATTCTGTCGAGGATGTTACCAATGATTTTAACGAAACTTAACATTCTGTACTGACCCATTTCAAGGGACACAAAAGATGTATTGAGGATCTATTCAAAGCCCTACTTCATACTTTACAGTGAGCATTTAAATCGAGATTTCATGCATGTTGTATAATATGACATGCAAACATATCCATATTCAAGTCATACCAGATGAGGAAAATTCCCTCATTTCAGTCGGCAGTGTGCCAGTGCTGTGAAATAATCCAGTAAATTGTTTATGCTGTATAACATGACATTGGACCGGAGCCTCTCTTCCAACACACACATACAAACACACACACTGCACCTCATCCTATAACCTTGTGTTATATTATTATGACAGTTTAGATATACTGAATCATGAATGCAGAGGATGTCAGAGGATAGTTGCATCCCTGACAAGCTGCTGGTCAATCATCATTTGACAGCTGCCTCCTCCTCTTCACATACAGTGTCAAGTCCGTTTCAGCTGACGCCCATAAAAACACGAGTGTTTACATGTATTGATCTCACGTCTGTGTGTTTGGCCCGTTGTTCAGTCTGTAGTCTGTATTGATTTACTCACATGCGGACGTACAGATGTGCTGTGAGACCGAAGCCCACTGAGCCTCGTCCTCACAGATGCTGACTGATGCTAAATGTGGATTTTTTTGTTTCCAATTTTATTCTAGTGCACTTGTTTAGTTTAGTTTATGTCATTTACCAAAGAACAATGTGCACTTACATTAATAGTTTACAAGAAATGAGAAGATGGACTCACCAGGTTTAGCAAAATAAGCTAATTTGTTGTCTGTAGTCCTTAAAACAGAACATGTTCACACAATACAAACATCATATTACAGCACATAATCAAACCTCATCTGCACTCTTAAAACACAATCCCTCATGCCTTGACAAGAGCCTGTTCAAAGTACATATCATAATAAAAAGTTTCTCAAAGTCTTACTTAAAAGTATGTGCAAAACAATGTAAAACACCCAGTAGAGATTCACTCTTATACCATCAAAAAAGAAATGTTTTTGTGGTGCAACGTACATATAGCAGTAAGACTTGTAAATGCTTTTTTGACTTTTACACAAGACTTTTTTACACAAGAGTCTTGTGTAAAAACAAGACTCTTGCTTTAT
The DNA here is from genome assembly GCA_029814765.1 of Acanthurus leucopareius. NCBI lineage: Eukaryota > Metazoa > Chordata > Actinopteri > Acanthuriformes > Acanthuridae > Acanthurus > Acanthurus leucopareius. Next base: position 14,548,123 of record JAQMCX010000045.1, read on the forward strand.
TTTATCATCCAAACGTGATGAATTGATGAATATCAAACCTAAACACGGGTGTCCTGTTACCTGTAGTTACCTGCGTTCTGTCATTTCCTACCTGGTCTGAATTAACCAAACTGGATCCGTCTCAGAACAGAGAAGACTGAGTGGTAGTTTAAGGCCTCCTGGTCACCTGGTAAAACCAAGAAAAGTGTAGAAGGAAACAGAGTTCATGTTTATGTTTTGACAATGTTTATGTTTATTCACACACATCCATCAAAAAAATAGTAATATAAACTGTAAACCGAAATACACAAAAATGTGGGAAAGGGAAACCCTGAGTAAGCTACTTAAAGCTTTTGGAAGGAGGCCCAAACAAGTAACATACACAACATTACACACACCAAAATCAACACAAACAAATAGACAAGCAGGTTGTGTCTTCCGTTCCCATACAGGGAGATAGATACCAAAGATAGTGTTGTTAGGTGGAGGATCTTTGCCTGGGGCAGTGCCTGTGTGGAGCTCCTCCAACAACAACAACAACATGCTTCGGATTGATGTCAGGTCACCCAAATCATGTGCAGTGGTTAAACAAGAAGTAATTACAGTGAGCAGCAGCCATATAAGAAATGATAAGTGTTGGCACTCCTTTTTTTGTTTATCACGGTGGAAATCACAGCTCCTGCTTTATCTGCTGCTCTCCAAACTGCATGAGCTGAACAGAAATTACATCTCTTCCTGTGAACAACTTCCTGTCAAGTTAATTCTTCACCAGGAAAAGAAAACCTCCAAGACATTCCAGAGAACTCTGGAGCGAAATGCCCACAAACTGAGTCATTTCCTTTTTTGTCTCTTCACTGTGTCACACATGGAGGGACGCGTTTTTTTTTGCAGCCCACACTCGGCCGACCCCCCTCCTCCAGCCCGGAGATCTCACCGAGCGAGCGTTGGTGATGACCTCATTTATTCCAGGCTAGCCCTCCTTCTCCTCCTTCACCACCTCCTTCTCCTCCCTTTTCTTCTTCCTCCCTCTCTCCAGCCTCCTAATGAGAACAAGATGTCAACTTTATACCAGACTCAGCTGGGGTGACACAGAAACTCCTTCCTGAGAGGCAGACAGACGACAGTCTCAGACCGACAGACACTAGATATGCTGTGTGTATACGCAGTGTGTATATATACCAGTGGTTCTCGCTTTTTTTTTTTTGGCATGCTAAAGGTCCCCAACGCCCATAAAAAAAAAAAACCACACACACATGCAATATAGGCAATTATAGGGGAGGTAATATGAGCATCATTAAATCAGCAACATGCAACAATGTGTAAAGCTAATTTCATTAGATTCATTATCTTTAATTGCCATTTTGCACAACATCTGATTACCTCACCATTACCTCAAATAAGAAGGTGTTTTTTTGTTTTTTTTTGTCCGAACAAGTCCTTCTTCTTCTCCTCTGTAAATCATTGAAGCTCATAGTTTGGGGGAAAATTCCCTCTTGCATGTGTTTAAACATGTGAGGAAATGTTGCAGAAAATGTTAAAAGCTGTTCGAACTGCAAAGGTGTGTTTCTGCCGCTGTGACTCGTCAGAGTTCAAACAGCCGACCTCTCGTCCGTCGCACCCAGTCGTCCCACTCGCCCTCCTGACAAGTGACTGGTCTTATGAGAGCTTCCCAGCAGTCCACTGGTGCCTCATGGGTAAAAAAGGATGTGTGTGATGGTGTCCCTTCTGTTGCTGTTGGTTTTTATGACGACTTCACCGCTGCAGGAAAATGTGGTACAATAGAATGTGAAGTGCTGTAATGATTTGATCCTATAATCCTCCAGTCATGATCAGTTGTTCGGTAGTGTTACATAAAAGGACGCACCCACTAAATGACTGAAGTTTTTAAAAGTGGGTTTGGAAATGATAGTAGCTACAGTTATGAAGAGTTCATGAGTATTGGTTGTTTTCTAAGGGAATCTCCTTAAAAGAACAGAAACTTAATCTTAAGAGAGAAAAAAATCTGCCGCCTGGTTTCCTGGTTTTTTATGCTTGAATTTCCGAACACTTGAGGACAAATGTTTAATCTTCACACTGGGTGTGTGGTGATACCTTTAGAGGAGTGCTGAGGCTAATATTAGACTTTAGTCAAATTAAATGGCCATTTTCCAAAGGTGTAGTCTTTTTTATGAGAAAAAATGTCAGTATTTCCCCGACAGGGTTTCCTTTTCTTCAGTCTTCTGCCTGTCTGTAATGGTTGGATGTTACTGTAGAACCTGAGCAGGACTCAAGTCAGAGCCTGTCTGGTTTGACTCTCATAGATCATCCGGAGAACTTGATTGTTAATACTATTGTTATTTTTTTGATGATTTTTGTTGCAGACTTTAATGATACGTTTGCACACAGAGTGGTTAATATCTAATGATGCTTGTTATGTGACAGAACAGTAACATGAGCTTATGTTCTCCATCAGACGGCCTCGATCCTGCAAACAAAGACCGACCTCCAGTTTACACGAGTGACTGTGCATGACTTAAAGATGGCTACCTCGGTAAAGAAGGCTTATGCTGGAATTCATCATTAGTGTAGTTTTCCTTATAATCAGCACTAAACAACGCCGACCTTCTCAGAAACGTATCAGTTTCTGAGAAGTATTTGTGAAATTGCAGGTCCCGTCATTAGCGCTGCCCTGCATGTTCTTCAGGCTGCTTTGTGGACTGATTACTCACACACACTTAAGCTGTCTCAGCATTTCACCTTGAGTAATTGTCTCCCACACAAACTCTGAGTCACAATACGCGATTATGTGTGTCTGAGTGTGTACATACACACATACACACATGCTCCTTGTGCGTGTGAAGTACATTCACACTTGCACACAGTACATTATCCATCCGTCTGTGTGGTTTTTTTTTTTTTGGATTGTGGATGCTCTTGCACAATGCAGCTCCACCTGTTAGGCCCATATCAGCCTAATGTGCCTGAAGCACACAGGTGAGCGTTGAGGCGACTGTTGCAGGTTGTCATCCCGCTCTGTGGTCAGACAGTGAGGTGTCTTCACTTCCTTCCCTGCCTCTTTCTCCTCCACCAGCCGGGGCTCAGCGGCCAGAGAAACCACAACACCTCTGGGCTTCACACAACACCTTACATGGACACGGAGGAATAAAGTCCTGTGACATTAACATTTCTTATGATCAGTTAGACTTTGTGTTTGTAAGATAGTTCTGGAAACAGTTTATGGGTCCAAAACTAGGTCAAAGTGGGGATGGAGACTGTAATATGTTGATGGAAGAGGAAGTATTTACACTTATCTTGTTAGTAGTAATCAGTATAAACCCTGCATTCACTGAGTTCATCTCTGAAGTCTACACTGGGTTGTGTGACATTATATTTATCCTGCTAAGTGTTGATATAAATTTGTAAACTACAAGACATGTTGCCATAGGACTTTCTATATATGTTACAGGTTTCAGTTCTCATCCAGAAAACAAAATACCTGGGTCTTTTATGAGATGGCAGCTTCTCATTTTAGCTCAGATTGGTTCCGGTGTCTTGTACCAATATTAGTGCAGTGCTACCTACCAGCAGTGCAAGCTCACTCACCACCGGCACCGGCGGCTTTCAGCATGGCAACTAAATATGGACAGAGCCGAAATAACAGAGGAACTCTTGTGCTTGTGTTGTTAAGCCTTGGTGATTGAGTTTGACACCAACACTGCCAGAGTGTGGATGCTGGACGTTCACATCCAAAACTTCACCTGTCAACTCTCCGTTTCATCTGCGACCACTGAGATGTTTGAGAATATAATAATGGCATCTCTTTATTCTTGGGAGATGCTCATACTTAACTCCTCCTAAAAGCAGATTTGTGTGCTGTTTTTAAGCCTTTTTAGGAAGGAGTTCCTCGCTGTTAAACGACAGCTTACATTTTACATTTCACACCAGTTAGTTTGGTAAGTGTGAACACTGTGTGCCATGTGTGGTGCAGGTTAAAAAAGTGATCTCTAGCACAGGTTACCTGCACTCAAGCAGTTCACGTGAGACATGAAAACTACAGCATCAAAACACAGAAGTGGCCCCTGTTACAATGTGACATCGTATCATTTATTGCTATTTAAATGCCCTTTAAAGCAGAAGGTGTGTGTGCAGAATAAACTGATTTCCTCCTCTGGGCTGCACAGCCATGGCTGATAAATAAGGAGGTGGGTCGAATCAGTCTGTTTGTCACATGAGCTTCACCCATGTGTGTAATACTGGAGTATTGAGACCCACACCTGTAAAATAATGTTCAAAATAGAATAAAATCCAAAAAAGAGGCTGTTCAGCAAAAATATATATGTGCAGTCCGATTTGGATGAAAGTAATAAAGAAAAAATATTACAGAAAATCTTGTTATCCCATCAGGGAAGGATAAGAGCCGATAAAAGCTGGAAATAATATTTCCTCAGAAACAGTTGGTTGAGGGGGATAAAGTATAAAAGAAACCACAGATGCAGCTGAAGCGGGTTTTAACTAGATTTGTATTGACTTCAGGCTTTTTATCTTAATTGTGGTGAGAAAAGTGTCAGAAGGAGACAAAGTCTGTTTGAGGAATCAACAGGAGTTTCAGGATTATGGCAGCTCACAACAGATGCAGCATGTGTGTGTGTGTGTGTGTGTGTGTGTGTGTGTGTGTGTGTGTGTGTGTGTGTGTGTGTGTGTGTGTGTGTGTGTGTGATAATGAGATTAGGGCTGTCCCTCTTCTCCTCATGTATCTATTGTCTTCTCCTCTTATCTTTTCTGCATTCGTCTCTCTCTCTCTTTTCTCCTCCTTTGCTGCATCCGTATTTTGCTTTAACTCCACTGTTTAATTTTCTAAAAACAAAATGTTTGTATCCAGATGTTTTCCATCAAACCACAGAGTAATTGACTGATCCATGCCTGGTCTGATGGAGGCATGAACAGGATAATGACTTTATACTTTGATTTTCTGTCTCACTTCGTACCATCTGTAATGAATCAATCCATCCGGTCATGAAGCTTAAGTGTACTTTTATGCTTTTGGCTCTTAAAAACTCCTCCTCATCAGTCTGAAGGAGAAATGATAGAAAGGACTTCTTCTGCCCCCTTGTGGCAGTATTATATCAGTGCATCGGGCTCTCAGCACTGATATCAGTCTCCCTGCAGAGAAGCTTTTCTCTGAAATCACAGCCCATTAATATTAACCGGAGCTACAAAAGGAGCTTAAACATGTTTCTGTTTCAGTGCAGAGTGTTTGAACTGATCGTCAGCAGTCTCCAGAAACCTGCTGACTGATTTTTGCTGCTCACTTTGGGTGCTGCATCAGCCTTAATCAAACTAACTCTGACAGTTTGAGGCAGTTTTCAAGTTAATTAGCTGTAACGAGCTGCTTAACCTTGAATATTTTTCCTCCTTTTTTGAATTAGAGAGAGAGGGAACGATTTGTTTCTGTTTCTGTTTCAGTCAGAGGAGGCTGGTGAGAGTCAGTTTCACATCCCTTGAACTTAGAGGACAAACTTGGCTCTCAGTGATGGTTTTCTCTATTGTTTTTAAACGAGCCTCTTCAGCATACGACTGTAAAACCGCAGCCGCTGAACCACAGAGGCAAACACAGACAGTGATGCTGCAGTCTGTGCTCTCAGCTGGTGTGTGTGTCCCAGCAGGAACTGGCGGTTTGTTTGTGTGTGTTTTTTTTTTTTTTTTGGTCAGACTCCTGTGCTCAGAGTCGGAGTGCAGACCAGCCGAGGTCATGCATGCAAACTGCAGAAGATCAGCTGTGATTTCTGCAAGATCACTGTTGGTGTTTACCGCTGCGGCAGCTCTGCTGAGTCTGCACCGCAGCTCACCATGAACCCTCCATCAGTATGAAACTTACATGGTTTATGAGCTTTTAGGAACCAAGCTGAAGATCCACTGATGCATCAGTTTTCCTGAGGTGGTGGACTTCACCCCACTTTGTGCAAAGAGACATATGAGAAGAAGAAAAACACAACTATAAAGAAAAATAGACTTTAATTTAATTAAACATGAAGAAATAAGGCTTGTTTAGTTCATTATTGAAACTTTATTTATTTAAAGACTTTTTTAGTGATTTTGATTCTAAATTATTGGCCCCACTTATCCAGATGTTCTTGTTTTTCCTGCTATGGGAAGAAAAATTATCGACATATTAAGCAAAAATCACGCAGAGCTCATCTAACTAATTTTCACTCATTTTAAAAACAATAAAAGAATGACAAATTGCTGCTTGTTTGGAAGAATGAAACTAAAAATAATGAGCTCAACGCGGTCAATTAAATACTCAAACATGCTCTTTCCCTTCCACACTACAAACACAAACACACACACATAAACACACACACATATAAACACACAGGGGGGGGTTCTCGCCACAGTGACTCAGCCAGCCCAGCTGTGGTCTGTGGGAACGGCCTGCACAGGCAGGAAGTGGTGTGTGTTTATTTTTGTGCCTGTGTGTGTGTGTTTGTGTGTGTGGGGAACACATCAGCTTGTCTGTCACCGCGGGTTCACACACCACCTCTCACTCTGTCAGAGTGTGTGTCCTCTCTGCGTTGCCTCTGACACAAAACTGAACCAGGCCACAACCGCCGTCATTTACGTCTTAATTTAGAGCCACATGGAGCAATAAATCAAAAATATGAAATTACTGGCATTATGGATCTATAACTAACATAAATTTACTTAAATAAAAAACTTCAATAAATTGATCTCATCCCACAAAATTAAACTGTTTAATCAGTTTATTCCAGTTAGTTTTCAAACTGACGTCTGGAATCTTTACATGTTCATTCTACTGTGAACATCAGAATTAAGAAAACATGATAAATAACGAATTCATGTATTAAAATTAAATAGAATCATTTGTTAGGATAAATGTGACTGTTAATTAAAATACAGAGTTAAAATCATGCAGTCCAGTCCTATACAGAGCTGCACATACACCACATTAGCTGCAATGGTACCCATGTCTACATGTCAGTCACTAAGCTTAACGAGGATTTAACTGAAGCAGTTTGTACTCAAGTTCATCTTACTCTAAAAAAGTGCTAAAAATAAAATGAACTAAAAAATAAATAAATAAAAATTACATTTCTAGATTTGACCTCAGTACAAAGTTTATACTCTTAAAGGTAATTTAATAATTTTATAAAACAGCTAATCTGCATTTAAACAGCCACCATGTCGATCTCATTAAGTTTTAGCCAAAAACATAATTTTCTAAACCTGCACTCACTCATCCACAGATGGCAGCATCACGTCTCAGTCAGTCCCTCCTTTTACCACCAGGGGTCAGTGTGGTTTTAGGTTTTAACAGCAGAGTTTGAGGTCTTTCCCATCAGTCTGCTGGGTGCAGAGTGGGGGGGAGGACAGGAGGAAGTTTGTCTCTAAAGCTCTGAGGCCTTACATCATGCTCTGCTGGGTGATTTCTGCCCCTTGTGGGTCTGTAGTTACTGTTAAACTGTGTGAGGAAGGTGTTCAGTGTGTTTGTGAGGGAGGACAGGAAGGAGGTGATTTAGTGTGCGTGTGAGTGTGTGTTTGCGTGTCTTCCTTTTGGGGGTGTCTGCGTATACATGTACATGATATGGTTAATTACTGTGTGCCTCTGTTAGTGTGTGTGTGTGTGTGGGACAGAGCTCAGACACTAGAGGAACATAAAACAGCATTCACAATCTTTTTGTATACATTATTAATGTCATGTGATTAAACTGCGGCTACATTTTTATTGCCTCGGTTTTTAAGATGTGCAGCAAGGGGGCACTGAATCCCTAATAAAATACTAACTCCTGATTACACAGTATCAAGTTATCGTTGCAATCAGTTCTCACTTCTCGCGCCAACTTGGTAAATCATTCATTTTGAATCCTATCGCAGGAAGTGGTTGGTATGCAGGCAGGAAGTGAGTGTTAGAGGAATAAGGGGAATAAACAGGATGTTGTGATGTGATCGGCACAGTTAGTCTAGTCACTTCCTTCCACCGTCTCTGCTTTGATGGCCTCTGAAGTCATCAGGAATAATTAAAACTCAGAATAAATAAGTAAGTTGTTTTTTTTCCTCATTGGCACGTTGAACTTTTAACAGCAAAAACCTTAAATGATATATACACCTATAAATATATACCTATAAATGATTGACAGCAGATGAGCTGCAGTAAGTAGAGCAGTAAAAACAGCTCGAATGGAGGCAGCAGTCAACTATAATATAACAATGGACTTTTTTTTAATAAAGTATCATGTTTAAGTAACTCAATAGAGAATCCTTTAGTAGGTAAAAAAGCAGAAAAATATCAGTTTTGGGTTAAATTTAGTGAAGCCAAAGTTATTCTACCCACCGACTTCTAACATACCCACAACGATCTGATCTAATTTATGAGACAGATAGGAAAAAGAAAGCTATATCTATTATTAATGGTCTAGAAAAATCTCTGTCATTTGAATTTATATCATCTCAGGGTGTATTTTGTCACATTGCCAACCCTATTTGCAGTCAGAGAAGTGGAGGTTTTAGTCGTCAATGAAGCCAAATATTCCTCTGAAGAGATAAAAGTAATGAGCCAGAAACATGCTGAGAGCTGTAGAGAAAAAAGCCGGATGGAGTTTCATTCAGCTCAAAAAACAGAAACATGTTAGAAAGTATTCTAACACTGTGTCCTAGTTTTAAAACCTGTACACACACACAAACACACACATGCATAGAGATTTTAAACAGTATATACGTACAATACACACATGCACTTATTAGACACAGTGATGAAGATTTTCTCCCAGTATCCGGCTTCCCCTGGCAGAGCAGCATGAAAGAAGGAAAAAGCTGCACTCCAAACAAACTCATTGACCCCCAGAATCAGGATCCAGTCCAATTAAACTCCCCTCACCCACACCGTCGTCTCACACGTTAGCACCCCATCCTCGTATTGTTGCAGAGACGATAACCCAAACACCGACAAGTGCACCGTCATTCCAGAGGAGGTCGGCTATGGTTTGTATAATGTTGGGATTTCAGTACAAGTTCTGTTGTTACGCTGCAGCAAAACAGGAGCAGGAACGAAGCCAAGCATTAGTTTGGTATAAAAATAAAGCTGCTGTGACAGTTTTGATCCTAGAAAATGTCTGAGAGCAAAATTCTTAACAGTGACGATATGATTCAGTTATATAGTTAGCAAGATACTTTGTTTACTGTGTTAATTTAGGCAAAACAAGCAAGACAAGAGTGTTTTATGTTGACTGAAAATAAGCCAGAAGCTTAAGCTTTCTAGAAAATGTCTTATGTTACCAGTGAGCTGCAAAGCTCATATTTGCATTTGTTACACATTGACACTTTCCTTTATTTAAATTATATAAGTTATTAATTCATCTTGAACTTAGCACACCATATTGCATTTCATTGTACGTATGAGACAAATCTTTGTACCCTTGTTTACTGATTTGTTGTACCTGAGAAGTCATCTGATCAACAAATAAGCTGAACCTTTAATTTGACCAAATGTTTGATTTAAATAGTTTTTATATGAGCTGCTGCACAAAGTACAAATTTATGTTTGCTAGCTTGTGTTGTAGCACTGAAATGATGAGTCAAAAATAAACATTTCAAAAAGCCCCTTGCTTCTTATTTGCCGATGGATTCAAAAATGACAGACACATTAAAAAACATTGATCATTACTAAAGTTTTGAAAACTTTGGGGCTAAATTAAGTATTTTGTCAACAACACAAACTGAAAAAAACTTGATTGTCCGAATGATGAAACCCAATGAAACATCTCTTTTCCAAATCGCACTGAGAGTTTCATCTGTGGGCTTTTTTCCAAACAAAAGTGTTGCACTGGCACCGAGCAATTCAAATTTAGTGCAGTCGAGTGGAGCTGCTGGTGTTTTTTCACACATTTTCTGCCGTCAATACGACCACAATGGACCCTTCACACAGCAGCTTTCTGTCTGACAGACAGGGTGAACAGATAGCGACCCTATCTGCAGCCGCAGGTTGAGGGGCCACAGCTTTGATGGAGTGGCCTGATATCCTGCCATTCATTCATTCTCACACACACACACCCACACACACACACACACACACACACTCTGGCATGTGGGGAAAAAAGGCGCGTACGTCTCCGCTCTCAGCACATGTTAAACTCATTATGGTTAATCAACAAGTGCCAAGTTGGCGCTGGTCAGTGCGGAGATGTGGATGGACTTGTGTGTGTGTGTGTGAGTGCTTGTGTGTGTGTGTGAGTGAGTGAGTGAGTGTGTGTTTGTGTGTCTTCCTCTTCTGCTTGAGATCTCAGGAACTCTGCTTGAGTGTTAAATAAGCAGATTGTTGACTTGCGGCCAGCCGCTCTACTTTCTGCCTGTTTTGTCATATCTAAACACAGCCTCCGAGTCCTCCGAGCAACAGTTGACCCCAAGTGGCAACACATCCTGTTATCCTCTGATATATGGAGTAACCAAAGGGGGGTGGGGGGGTGGTGCACTGTTTCTGTTTGTAAGTGCATGTGAAAGTGGAATGAGTTGGGCTTGCTCATTTGTAAAACCCTGATTACAAAGTTGTTGATAAAAATCCCCCAAAAAAAGTCCCAGACATCTTAGAGTTTGCACGTCTGGACCCGAGTGCCACATTTGGAGCTAATAACTGAACTCCCTACCTGCTCAGTGGCTATTTATTACATCCCCCCAACACAAACACGTCCATTTTATTTCACTCGGTTGCCATAACAGAGACACTGATGAGGATGATGTAAATGCAGATAACAGATACACACACACACTTTAAAAACTTTGGTTGTCATAACAGAGACACTGATAAGTCCGACTCGGATGATGCAAACAGACGCAGAGCTAACAAACCTCTCTGCTGCTGCTCCTCTGAGTGCTCCACCCGGCGGGGAGACGCCAAACTCATTATCAAACACAGCAGATTTGACCCTCGTCGCTCCTCACAGCACTGACCCATAAAGTTATTTCAGCATCTAAGGAGAGGAAAGTGTGTCTTTAATCGCTCTGTGAGCACCGAGGAAGAGAGATGCTGATCTGATGGAGGATTTGTTCCTCTTGCATTAGTGTATTATTTGTCGCTTGAGACATTAACATCGTGTTTATGATGTTTAATTTAACTTCCTGGAAGCTTGAATATACAGCTTCACCTACCAACCTCCATTCTTTACCAGTTTTAAAAACTGATTTGTATTGTCTTTCATGTTATATTGATAAATTGATTTAACTAATTTATCAGTCAAGTGTGCTGTACATTTGTTACTACAAGGGTGTGCAGGTTTTCCACGTTTGCATATTGACCTGTTGTTCAAACACAAAAAGCAGTTTGAAGACGATTTAGCCGACTTTGGGAAACTGCTACTGGCATGTTTTGGTTATTTTTTCATTTTTAAAAACCAAAGGATCCATGAAAATAAAGATTATTGAATAGGATTATTAGATGCAAGCACACTTTAAATGTGTTTATAAGCTATTTGGATTTCCTTCGAGGCCTCTGGCATCTTTATGACTGTTAACTCAACCAACACCTATTGCTTTAGCAGTCAAATGTGGATATGGCACAAAAACATCATGCACCAAATTTGACTGAAACTTTGTGACTGAAGAACAGCTTCAATTTCCTCATCAGACATACAGATTGTTAAAGATACAATGACAGAGGAACATATAAACACTCGTGTGGGTGTGTCACAGGAAGAGGTCCAGTATAATTCACGTTTGGGTTTAAATCTCTACTGATAACAACAAACATACATTTCGATGAGAATCTGAGTAATGGAAAAGGCAGAGTTCCCCCCTCCCACTAACATGTTTCTGCTGCTTAACTGAGCCTCACTGCAGGCTGTTGCAGTATAGAGTTAGCAGCAGAAATGGCCGCAGTGTCCCCGGGGTTTGGTATAAATGAGATTTGCTGGGGGGATGATTGGGTCTGAGGCAGGCTGGGAGATGGACCTTTATGAAATAACCCCTGCAATCTCTGACAGAACAGCAGGGGAGAGAGCAGACACACTGCACTCACATATACCAAAGCATACTAATGCTCTCACATAAAAAGGTGTGTGGCTGCAGGGTGACAGAAAGGAGACTGGACTATATTTGGAAAGTTTGGTTACACAAGCTTTCACACATTTTTATATATGCACACAAATGCACATTTTTCACGATGGCCTCACTCCTAAATTACTGAATAGTTTAATTGCCAATAACGCCCAAAACGACAACTGTGACCACCGGAAAATACAAGCGACAGGTGTATCTTTCTCCTACCCTTCTTATCCTGTGGTTAACTTTGTGAAACAGCTGAAATTTGGTTGAGTTTAGGCAACTGTGCTAACTACTTACGCAATCTGACTTCCTCTCTTGCCCCTGTTATAATTACTCCGGCCACTAGAAGTCACTGCTACCTGATAGCAAGCACAGAAAACCTGGACAGAACAGGCTGCTTTGATTCAACCGAACATCAGAAACAAGACAGATCAGACAGGATTTTTCCATCACAAGCAAAAAGAAGCTTCTCTAAGAGGCTTTAAGGACATAAAAGGACTTTAGCCTGATAGATTTTTTCTATTTTCATTGCTTGTTTTTCTAAAAAACAGTTTTTTTTTGTCTCAAAAAGACTAAAGTAGACAGTTGTGCATAAATGCATCAAAGCTCTCTGTTTTACTGAAGAGGAATCACTTCCAGTTCACAGATTTGTTCAGTAAACTCACATTAGCTGCAATAATACGGACTTTTGTGTGAAAAATTATTTGATGAGTCATCATTTTTGCAAGAATAACTTAGCAAAATTGCTAAATATTCTAGTAAAAACATTGTCAGTGTTTTTTTTTTAAGGGTCTGTTTTCTCATTCATTGAGATGACCAAAAACAGCTTAACGTGCATAAAACACCATAAACCTTACAATGGAAACAGTCCACACAACCACAACCTGCATGTAAAGCCCAGACCCCTCGCCTGTCATAGAGCCCTTTGTGTATTTGTCCAGTGTTTTTCTTTCTTATAAAAGGAAAGTCCGCCTTAAGGTGGCCATTTTTAACCAGATACATAAATAACTGACCCTTGGAAAAGCCTGACAGACCCCGAGTCGGGGGATTTTCCTCTTGACTTTGCCTTCCGCAGTGTTGTTTTTGCACTTGCTGTCAGAATCAATCTCAGCAGAACGTGGTCACTTATATGAATCCCATATTTCCTCCGATGGTTATTAAATGTGATGATAATTGCAGATGCCAAAAACAGCATCACATGTAGCTGGAGGCCCCCTTGTTATTTTCTGAGACATATTTTCTCTAAAAACTTAAATAGCCAGGGTCAAACACTTTACCTCACCTCTGTGAATATTAGATGGTTCTTCAGGGAACTTAAGAACATTCTCGCTCCCCGAAAAAAAAAAAGAGGCAGAATCATCTCTTTGCACGAGCCTCCTTAAATGCTCACATCTCCGCCAGTGACATCGTTCAAGTGTAACAGCAGCCATAATACAGTTATCTGTCAGTGTAAGTGCATGACTGACAGCTGAGCTCAGTGTCTGTCTCCTCAGAGCATCGGGCTTCACATCCTCTCCCCTCAAACATGCTGCACCACTGACTCGTATGTTGACCCTGATGTATTTCTTTTCTCTTTTTCGACAAACCAGACGGACATGCTTAGCATCAGAGTCAACGCTGTGAACTGTGGGTAAACTGGTGGCCTTTGTTGACATCCCTTCTCTTCCTCTTAATTTTTTTTTTCCCCCCTTCAGTTCAGGATTTGACCCAAAAACTCAGACTTGGCCTCCTGCCGTGTTTCCCCTCCCATTTTTGTTGCATATAATCTTTTGTGTTTCTCCTCCAGTGTGTCTTTGCTGCCTCCCTCGCTCTCGTTCTGTCTGACTATCCTCATTTCCCTCCATCCCTCCATCTTCCTCCCCTCCCCTCCTGTTCTTGTCACAGTAATTGGCTCAGAAAAAATTATGCAGACTTATTTAGCCCTCTCTGAAATCTCCCTTTGCTCGGCTCACGCAAGATTAATTGCCTGGAGAAGCAGAGCGGCACTTGTTGTCCGTTTGGTTGAATTAACATTAAAAACCGACCCGGCATGCAGTCGTCTTTGAACCGATGCCACTTCCAGCTCCGTCTCTCTTGTTTGTCTACATCTCTTTCTCTTTCTGTCCATCTCCCACCATTGTTTTCTCTCTGTCTGTATATTTGTAGCCAGTACTACCTCCCATGCCCGTCACTGTAATGGAAATTTTGCCTTCAACGCTGCACGACTGGGAATAGCGTGAACTTTGGTCTGACAGGGCTGATTAAGACAGATTTAGACCGAGTTCAACCAAGAGAAAGCTTTTTATGTGGCGATGAAAATGATGCAATTATTTCATAATGGTTGTAATTGAGGGGGTTTATGAGTCTTAAGTCGGTCATGGGAACTTAGTTTTGGAGCTTTTTCGGAAAGTGAAGATAAGACGCAGGGATGTTTAGAAGCAACTAAACCAAAGCTGGGAGATTGAGGAGACATGACTGTGCATGTTTGCAGATGAATGCAAACACACACCGTGTTTCTCTCTTCGCTTGCTCATTTTGGTCATTCAGACTCTCATGCACACACACACACACCCACATACATGCAGGATTGTGCGAGGACCATGTGTTTGAAGTCAGACTGTGCAGTGTTCTGGTTCCCTGCCCAGTCAGGGTGTACCTTCTGCTCAGGGGTTTGTGGTGACTTGCACAGGCATATCTGCCATGCTTGACTTGTGCTGAGCCTGCTAGAATACCAAGCAGATCAACAAACACATTCCCTGGATATCCAGGCTCATGGAGAAAAACTGTGCAAACTGAACATTTCCAAGTTTTTATGCGGACTGTGTCTTCCCATAAACCTGCTGTGCTGAATTCATTTCCCTGCAAACAACTATTGCAGAGCCAATTTCACTTCTTGCTTTACTCTCAATGAAGTTGCCATTAACAGCGAAAAGCCAGTTTGAGTTGTAGTTTGCTACAGATTATACTTAAGTTTATACTTAAATTATTGGTTTAGTCTTTTTGCACAACTTTAAGAATCATCTGTAATCCCGAGTCTGCTGTAAAATCAGAGTAAATACACAATGCATATTTTCTTTTTATACATAAGGGTTTAGGGAAAAGGCTGAGATGAGGTATTTTATCACAGTGCAGCATTGCTCAGTTAGAGTTCTTTCAAACCAGGAAGCCTGTGTTACACTCGCAGTGTACATCATTTATCAAAGTGGGACTGGCTGCTCCGGGTTATCTGGCTCCGATGAGATCCAGAACAAATCTTCTGAGATGCTTTGTAATTTATGGGACATTAATAGAATATTCCTTACTCACTCAAACTGCTCAATTATAGAGGAAATACCACTAAAACTGCATCTGAAATGGTACATGCATGGTGCTCATGCTGCCTTTTTAACTCGTCTTTCCACTTTCTACATGAATTAAAACTTAACCTTAACTTCTCTGGAAAAATTCAGATCATAAAATGTCTTTTGGAGATTAAAACAAATCTAATACCATGTTTTAAATGAGAAGGAATTAGGATTTCTGCTCTCTGTTGGCGATTTGTTCTCACTTTTATTCATGATGGAGTGAACAGATCACCTTCATCAAGTCTGTTGGCTGAAACTTCATATTTGTGAGTATGAACGACTCACAATGTGCAGGATGTTTTTAAAACCCTTCAATATAAATAAAACATAAGAATAAACTTAATTCTGTGATGTTAAGACAAGAAAATCAGGAACAACATGGAGCAAGAAGGACAAATGGCTGGTGTGATTTTAGCTTTAACAATGTTAGCAACAGTAAGTAAAGGAGGACGTTACATACATAAAGTGAATTCATAAGTGACGAAAACAATGACTCCCTTTTGTTTACGACATTTCTTCAGGATGCATGAAGGGTAAATGTAGGAGGGGAGAGACTTCAGTCGCGGCTCCCATTATTTTGATTTCTGCAGACGTTTTTCTGTCAACCACGCAGCGTCTTTTCAAAAAAGAAAAAAGAAAGAAAAAAGATCACAGTCAGACAAGACAGGATCACAGACTCGACTCTAATCCCTTCTCCATCCCTGATGCAACAGAAACGTGCCACTGCAGAGCTCTTACAGACATCCTTTTGTTCACACAGCAAATTAGCCCGTTTGCTTGCTCTTCCCTCGCTGCTTCGCCTCCTACAATGGCCATTGTGTAAGGTATCGTTGTCAGATTTCTGCTGTCTGTGCGAGAGTAAAAAGTGCTTATTTCAACAACAAGGCCGGCTCAGCCAGACCCACTCTCATATTCCCCTGATACTCCTAAAGTATTGATGTCTCTTAGGATAAGCGTTGCTTTGCAGAGGGCGGGATAATGTGTTTTATTTTCCCTAAATGATGAGGAATGTGTAGGATGTATGAAGAAGAAGAGGCTGAATTAAATGAAACATCTGTTGTTCGGATGCACTTGGATCAAATATTTCAGGATGTTTGCTTGTAAAAGGACTTTTTTTTTGTCCTCAAAAACACTCAAATGGAGGTCTTTGCTGTTTTGTGTTGATGTTTTTTATTAAGAATTTCATGTAAAATCACATTAATCTCCTCCAACAAACTGAGAGATCTTGTATCAAAAGGCCTGAATCCAAAGACTGTTTTGCAAACAAAGTCAGCATTACAAGGACTGGCTTCTAGCAGAAATCGAATATTTCATATTTACTTGCACATAAAAAGAGAACTTTTGATGATGCAAATGACAGCAGAGAAATCTATTTATCCCCCCAGTGGTTGTTCGTAGGAAACTGGCATAACAATGCGTTTGTTGTTTGGCAATTAAACATTATGTAATGCATAATTGAATTCGAAGCCTGGGAGGAAGATTAGTTCAAACAGCAATGAATTAAAATTATGAAATATTGGCCAACACAAGCCAGTTTGGTCCCAAATACCCCGTGGCTTTCACTCAGCGGAGTGTTAAAGAGTTTCAGGAGGCGTCAGGAGGAGAAGTGAACCCCAAACAGACGGTGATAGAGGTCTGTCAGATTCCTGTTGGCTTTGAAGGCATTTAAATCCCTGAAAGAGTCTCTGGACTGAGTCAAATGCGAATGCGGCTGGTTTTTGGGAGGATTATGGAGCTGCACTGCTACGAGACCAGTTTTCTAATAATGTGCAAACCAGGGTTGAGCGGGGTTGTTTCTACAACTACCTTTACATTAACCTTTCATGATGCACAAGCCTAAAAGTGTAGATTTAAGACTCTGAACCAAATTACTTTTAGAAGAAAAGCATTTTTCCCCCCAAAAAAAGTTGTGAAACCTCAGAGGGAGGCCAGGGATCGTTGGACATTTTGGGAAATAGGCTTATTTACTTTCTTGTTGCAAGGCAAGAAGATTACATTTACAAGGAAAAAGTTAGTCAGACCAAAAGTTACAAATCCGGCCTATTAGGACATTAAAGCTCATTGTAGTGTCTAACTTGTGAAAAAATCCAAATCTAAAAGCATTTTTGTGAAGAGATGTGTGTCTGTGATCAACCTTTTTTAAAACCTTTTCTTCTAACGTCCAAGAAAGTGAATACATCTATCATAAAAAACGTTAATTTGCTTCTTTTTTGAATTAATAATCAGGACAAACAGAACAGTAGACAGTCTGTTAAGCAGACTGAGAGGTCAGTCTCTGCATTTAAATGACACAGAAACTTTTATTTTAAGAATAACAAGAATTTTAGATGTTAAAACACATTTTTGTCTCACTTTTAGTCTTTGTTATTCCCATTTTGTGTTGCCTTTCTGTTGCCGTTGCTCAATAATTGTACATTTGTCTGTATGGGATTATTGTGTACTCTGCAGGACAGACAGCTCCAGTCCTTGTTGTCTTTCAGACCAGCTGTTGTCTTTGTGATTGTTGAACTAACTTTTTTTTCTTTTCTCTTCTCTCTTTTCTCGATGTCTTCATCCTGATCTCGGACCTGCTCTCCACTCTCGTCCATGCAGGTAAGTTGTTCTCCATCCTCCTCTGTTTTAACTCACCTGTCAGTCTCCTGGAACTTTTGCACCCTGTGATCCAACTTCAAATGCAGGCCAGATTTGACTCTGCATGTTACTGGTCCCTTCAGGATCCAGTCTGCTATACGTCTCCATTAGACTTGGAAAGTCAGATCCCAGGTTGGTGTAAATTTAGACTTTTTAATGCTTCGCTCTGACGACTTGTATCCCTGATGGGTCAGGTTACCTGATGCTGACAAGTAAGTATGAAAGTAGATTCTTGGTCCTGAAACATGTTTTCTCACTTATTGAAAAGCACCCAAACTGATTACAAAGTCATGGGTGCACACTTTAAAGATGTCCGAGAAGGTTTTTTTTTATTTTTTTATAAATTTAAACTTGATCGTTCACAGCAGAGACATGCTTTTCAGCCAGCATCACATCATTATGAGTTGAGGGAGTTTAAGATTAGCATCGGGAGCAGCCAGAACGAACGAATAACATTCTTAAAAATGTCTGCAACATTTACAACACATCCCTTACGAAAGACCAACACAGACAGAAGGTTACAAAACAAACAAAATGAACACATGCAGCTCGACAGATGTTTTGCAACCAAAGAAATTAGAGCCATGGAAACCACACAGATGCTACATTCAGTGGTCGCCTCTCTGAACTTTGTGACAGATTCACGTCTCCACCAGCAGATAACAGACGGATCGATGAAGACAAACAATATCGAAGCAACTTCCCCTTTAAAGTCTGATTCTCCCGTCTGGAACAAAAAACAGCGTTAGTGATGCTAGTTAGCAGAACTTGTTTCATTAAAAATCTGAAATAAATAATCATTTTCTCTTTTAATAAGTCACAACCTGCTCTGTTTAGTTTAAATAATGTATGAAGAAGATGGAAGAATTGTGAGAAAGCCTGTGGTGTGGAGGTTTGTTGAAGCAGTGGATGCTGGGAGACGCCACGGCTGCCGCCTGCAAACATCAATGTTTTGTCTTTTTGAGCTGGCGGCAGCAGCTTTGCCCCCCCCACAACCATTCACTGTCTGAAAGCACCTTTAGAGTTTTAGATGGAGTCCAGTCAGGTTGGCTCCTTCAGGTTCAATATTAATTTTATGGCTCAAACAAAAAAACCTGCTCAAAGAGTACAAATGAAATACATGTTTGCACGTCGGTGTGTCTGATTCCTGAGCTGCATGCGGCAGTAAACTCACCTCTAGATGATCGCGTCTGGCGTGTTTGCTCTCTTTCTGTTAATTGTCATCAACTGTGACCAGCTGTTTTTTTTTTTTTTTGAAACATGACTTTGAGAACATCACAGCTGTGTTGCAGAATTTTGGAAAGCAGACAGAGAAAATGATATATAGACAAAGAGACTCCATCACTCCCGCCTGTGGTGTCTGACTGGTCTAATCCCGGCCCGGGGTCGGCTCAGGAGGCTCCGAGGTGCACGGGGATCTGCCGAAGCTCTCCGTCTTATTGATTTGTGTCATTCTGTCCCAGCGGTGACTTTGATGTGACAGTTTCATTTGAGCTCTGCTTATGGAGCCTTTAATTAGATTTCAGTGCCGGGGTTCGTCTCCTGAGGACGAAGGTGGTGAAAGGGAAAGAGATTTGATGATGGGTTTAGGGACGTGTGTGTGTGTGTGTGTGTGTGTGTGAGAGAGTGAGAGTGATGGAGTGCAGGGAACTTTGAGGACTTCTAGGTAAGAGCTAACTTCTGCGTTGATGTGAATGTAGGTTAGGACAGAGAAATTGGAGAGAGTTAACTTCCTTGTGTGTTTTGCAGTGTGTGTGTGTGTGTGTGTGTGTGTGTGTGTGTGTGTGAGAGATAGACGCAGGCAGGGAAAAACCTCGACGCCTGCTCTACCTTGGCCCGGATTAAAGCCTAAACTTGCAGCTCTAATACTGCCACATCTCAAATCCACTGGCTCTTACCTCTGACTTAGCAGAGCCGCTTTTAATCGCAAGTGCAATATTTGTGGTAATGAGAAAGTCTCTCTCTCTCTCTCTCTCTCTCTCTCTCTCTCTCTCTCTCTCTCTCTCTCTCTCTCTCTCTCTCTCTCTCTCACTGTGTCCCTCCCTCCCTCTCTCCCCCCTGTCTCTCTCTCTCTTTCTCTGTCTTTCTCTGCGTAGATAATGTCTCTGCAAATGATTTAACCGCCCTCGTTGAGGCTCCTTCCAGTAATTGAACAAGCAGAGACTGGGTGCTTTACAGGAAAACAATAGTCATATTATCTCAGATCTCCACCACTCTGAGATTCAACAAAACACCACCTTGGATTGGACTTTGCGGACTACTTCAAGGGCTCTGAATCGAAGAAAGGAATCAGGTTAGCTTTCTCTCCACGAAAAAAAAAAAAAAAAGAAGAAGAAGAAAGCCACGGCAAAATGGATGCCATTAATTTTCTTAAGATGTAGTTTATGAAAAGTGTCACATGATTTGAGTGCATGTCTTACGAGATCCACCTGGGGGTAAAGTGCAGCCTTGGGTGGTGCTCTGTTGACTGAAGAAGCATGCGTGTGTGTGTGTGTGAGAGAGAGAGAGAGAGAGAGAAAGAGAGAGAGAGGCTTGGTAATAATTAATAAGAAATGTGTTTTGACATTGACAGTGCTTATGGCAACAGTCAGTGCAAAAATGTGTGCTAATTATTCAATTATATATTTTTAGAATTATAAAATTATTCTAGTTTTTTTTTTTTAAAAATGGATATTTGCACAGAATTCAATTTTTTTTTTTTTAACCGTTGACTTTTTATTCATTTTTTATTATTTTAATTTCATTTATTTTCTTTGCCAAAGACAGACAAATTGCTTGACATGAAAATATGGCTCCAGCGCCCAGGTTTCAGTATGATTGCTCCAGGTTGGAATTTGTTTTGTTTTCTGGCAGAGCAGGGGGAGCTTTGATTGTGTTGCTGTGGAGCAGAATTGACCCTGTGTGTCAGAATGAGGTTTTTCTACGCCTTGTTTCATACAGAGCACTCTAAGACTGAAATGGCCTTAGGAGGAGCTGTTCTTGACAGAGATGCATTGTTTCAGGCAGCCAATAAACCACTGCACTGAGTGGCTACATCTGTGAACCTCATCTTGACTACAGTGTGGGGCTAGCAACAACACGGCAACTGTCACAGCTGCACCTGCTGCTGTCTCAGTACAGAGCCTCCCTCTCTGTTGCCCACAGAACCGCATCACTCTTCTCTCTGTGACAAGCCAGAGGCAATGGTCTCTCTGCTTGGGTCAACTGGAGAGAAGCTTCTTGGGAAAACATTTGAAAACAGAGGACAAAATGTCACTCCCGAAAAGAGATGTTAAAATAAAATTCCTGCCCCGAGGGCCAGGATTTGGCTCCGTTGGAGCTTGGGTATAAAATTCCTGTCTGTGAAACATAGTGGGGGTTTAAGAGCGCAGGCTTAGTAAAACCTGACCGCCACTTGAGCTTTCATTGTACAGTGCATTTGTCCAGCTACAGTAACAGTCTGGGGTTTGGTATGACAGCAAGTTGTCTCTCCTTAATATTGTAAACGATGAATACAGATAAATGGAGCTGACTCTTCTGTACACACACACACACACACACACACACACACCGCCCTGCTTGTGTATTGAGGCCATTCAGAAGATGATCTGATCAGCTAAGAAGAGATTCAGGAGCATTAAAGGCTTTTAGATCTCAGATGTGCTCATATTCGCTCCGCTGCTGTTAAAAGTCGCAGGGCGAGGATCTTGCATTGGAATAACATCAACATTTTTGCACACAAGTTATTTGGTTCAGTGAATACCTGAAAGGGAAAACAAGAAATATCTCGCAGAAAATGACTATTGGATCATCGCACTGTCTCAGAAAAAGATTATTGGAGGGGAACAATGCCGAGAGAGATTTTTCAGCCAGCAGAAGTGATGCAACATGTCCACTTTCCTGCCAAATTGAACTTAGGAGTGTGAAAAGCAATGCAGTGACACGAGTGTGGGGCTGACGTGAATGCAGATAGTGTGGGATTAACACAGGGGAAGATTGAGCGACAGTGGCCGGTGACGTCTCTTTACAGCTTTGCTTGTACAGCTGTGCCAGGCCTGGCATTCACTGCCGCCTGTTGGATCCAACTCCTCCTCCACTGCCGGGGGGTTAGGTAATGAACATCTTAAATACTGCAGATAAGTCTTGCTCCTGAATGTATGTATGTGTGTGAGTGTGTGTGTGTGTGCGCGCGTGTGTGTACGCGGAGATGGAAACATCAAATTATTAATGTATTTCTAAATCGGTAAGATTAATATTGACACCCGAGTGTGTCTCTTGATTTGATCTCTTTGGCATTTGCGCAGGAAAAATACATATACAGGCTGCCCTAATAATTCATCATGCCTCCTTCTAAATGAGGTGTGAGGCAGCTCTGCTGGTGTGAATTCTGCTATAAATCACACATACCCTGACTGCTTTATCCATTAGACCGACCTGTTTGTCGAATTCAGCTATTCAGTCCCTAGCAAACTGGTTTCTGTAATTAAGTGGAGTGTGAGAACTGCAGCTTCTACTTCACACCTGGTATGTTATCGCTGGACGTGAGACACATAGATGAGGAGAAGCAAGAAAAAGATGGAATCAGCCATAAAATGACAATCCAGTTGAGTAGATAACAGAACAGTTTTTGTTTTTTTTTAATTCTTTAAATTCCTCCAGTTTAGGACAGAACCTGCATACCAAAAGCAAATTCTGACAGCGCGACTAAATTAGTCGTATAGAGCTGATAACGATATGATCTTGAATTGTTTGACCTTTATTCTACTAAAATAATCTAAGAGTCATTTGATTATCATTTAATTATTACATTGTTGTCCTTTTTGTGGAAACTTTACAACTTAAATTCAGGAGAAAAGAAAAAAGGTTCAGCTTTATGTATTTTTCAGCCTATACAAGATATATTTTGATTATTTACTATGTAGCTCAAAAAAGATTTTTTTTTTCAGTCTAGACTATTCGACCCTTCACTTTCTCTGAGAAAGTCAAAGTCTTCAAAGTTAATAAAAGAGTTTTAGTGGATTTTATCACCTTTTTTTCATCCAGTTATTTGTTATAATAATTTTAGGTGCCCGCTACATCCATCTGTCGAGCAGCAGGCCAAGGTGCTTGCTTGCTGCTAAAAGGCGGTTTGTCATTTGAAACAAAAAGTCAAGTTTCAGGTTTTACGAACTTGCAGTTTTTATGAAGCTGACTGCGACTACATAAAAAAAGTCCATTAAATCTGACATTACTGAGGAAGCTTCCTCATTAGGAGCTAGATGACACTGATTGGTCGTCATCGTCCAATTAATTAAATGCAGAAAAGTCACATCAGCAAACAAGTCGAATGTTTTTTAGTCTAAATGTATGCCATACTTGGATGTGTGCTCTCTTAAGAAACAACAGCCAGGAGGGAAAAAAAGCCTTATATATATTTTGTCCTCATGAATCGCTCTGTGATAAAAAATCAAAGCGAGGTTTAATGATGACCAGACAAAAAGCTCTGAGCAAGCTGCACAAGTTCTCGAGCACTGCATCTGTGCCCGGCAACACACGTTTCATTTTTAGCTTCAGCGTCAGCAGCTGAACCAATGTGATGAGTGCTATTCTTTAGTAGTTGATGGAAATGGGAAAAAAAAAGCAGAGTAAAGAGGACAGTCGAATGGGTGGGGTGGGGGGGGGGGCAGCAGAAAGGGTTGAATTTTTTTTTGTCATTGCTGTTGAGCCAGTGGCATTTCCGTCATTCATCAGCCTGAGCTGATTACTACTGAGTCTGGAGTGAGCTGACAGGATGCAGCTCCTGCAGCTATTACCATCAGAAATAGGTCCAGCAGGCCCGGGTGTAGGCGAGGAGCCGCAGCTCTAAGAGGCCAAGACCTGCCAAAAGGATGGAAAAGTCTGCCATGTTTCGCCCGACAACATCATCTATCTAGTATAGAGGTGAGGCAGTGTATTTAGTTGAGATATTTAAGCATGGCTTCAAAAAGATCTGCTGAACTTTTGCTCCATAAATAGTGGTGTTGGAAATGTAGCTACAAGAAACTGAGGCTGAGCCTTAAAATCATGGAGAGATGGTGAATGTTGCAGACACCGCAACGCCTACTCATTTTACTGCAAGGGCCAAAAAATGGATCTTTTATTCTCTCACCTGAAAAGGCTCATAGGCTCCTGTGCATAATGGAAGCAGTGTAGCAAAGGGAGGGGTGTGCAGACATTACTCATAGACAGTGCAAAAATATTCTGAAGTCACCGACACTAGACTCTCTCAGCTGCATATTTGGTATTTAAACTTTAACAGAAGTTAAACATTTTTTGCGCCAAGGCAGAATTGTGTAATGAAGCTTTCCTAACTCGATTTATCCAACTGGAGCATGCAGTGATAGCCCCAAACAAAAGTGCTAATTGAGGCTTTAGAAATCTCAGTGTATAAAACATAGAAGGATGGAAGAGATGGAAAACATTCAGAGGACAGAGAAGAATATTTATGAGATAGAGAAGAATTTTTTCGTTTGAAGTTACAGTGAATCCCTGCTTTGACCCGTGTGTGTTTTTTTTCTTTTTACACGCTTTCTTTTTTTTGTGAAGTCACGATTCAGTTTAACTTGTGAAATGCAAAACAAGATATCAAGAAGAAATTTTTCAAAATGTTGTTTTCATTTTTTTAATTTTTGATTAATATATACCAGTGTTTGTTGCGGACTATCATAAGTGCTGATCAGCGTTTCAGGAATTGTTAGGTCGCACGTTAACTAGGTGGCAATGAGGTTTAAAAATGTGTTTGTGATGAAGCATAAACCCAGTCAGCAACATATGGAGCCTTTTTTTTCGTGTTATGTAATGATTGATTTTCAGGAAAGGTTCACTCCGCAGCAGATGGCAGTGATGGCGAAAGGTTTAGCACTAACTGTGTGTGTGTATTTTGTGTATAATTTTATGTCACGGTTACACTTTACCACCGTTTTCAAGGGTTGTTCCTATACCAGTATCAGAAAAGCCTGTGATACTGCCTAAAATACCAGATCGGGTATCAGCAAGCACATGAGTCTGTGCACTGATCTCAACCACATAATGTATTTATAAAAACTGGATCCTGCTTCTTCCCAGCAGCCTCCTCGCATACATAAACTGCAAGAAACTTCTGCAACCTCAGGCGAATCCATGCAGGAGCAGTAGTATTATCTGTTAAAAATAATTGCATACAAATATACAGTTTATTTATTTTTAATACATCGATTTTGGGTTTGTGCTCTTTGCTGGCTGATACACAAAGTTCAGGTATTTGAGACAGTGTAGAAGAAAAATTAATGCCATACATTCATATTATGATGTATGGCATTCATTCTGCCAAGGTCAAATGCTCTATATAACAAGAGTTTAAAAAAAAAAAGTAAATCTGTCCCATGAGCCAGATCAGCTTTAGAATTAACTGGATTCTTCTCCATTTTACATCCGTCCTCCAAGTTTCATGAAAATCCAGCCGGCTTTTTTTTTTTTTTTTTTCATAATCCTGCTTAAAAACAAAAAAAAAAACCAAACTGAACCGGAAACGAAACCTCCTTGGCAGAGGTGATAAACCGGCTGTTTTAGTCACATAAAACATCATCTTTAATGTATGTGCATTATGTCACTCTGAACGCTGCATAGTGTGAAGAAACCACCTCACAGAGGCGCTTGTTGTTGTTCAGTGGAGAATTTTCCTCCCCAGCAAGAGCCCTTGTCGAAGTATTACCTTCTCTCCCAACGTGGGACTTTATCACACTCACTTCATATTCATAGTGAGTCTTATTCTCCTGTCATTATTTTGTATAACTTAGAGCTGTAGCAATTACACTTCAGTGGATTACCTATGCAGAGATACAGAGATTAAAATCTCTCCTTCATTCTACCTCCAGCGCGGCGGTTCAAAGGTGCGACCTGTACTGAAATCCGCTATCGTTTGGCAGAGCACGAAATTGGTCAACCTTTCAGAGTTTGTTTGGGAATTTGAATCCCTTTGGTATTCAAAACAGGAGAGCCTTATGACAGCGAGATAATTTCCTAGTGAATGTTTTATCGCAGCCCGCTTGACAGTCTGCCTGCTTTCTCCCTCCTTGTGTCTTTAGATTCCCTGACTTTGGTCCAGTTATTCACAGAGGGGAAAAAAAAAAAAAAAAAGGAACAAAAAAAAAAAGAAAACCCTGTTTGTTTCCTCCCTTTGGTTATCACAAAAGAGCAAACACATATTAAACATACACAAGGTGCAGAAGCAGTGATTGCTGTATCTGCTGTCCTACTGTGGGTGGCAGGGGACGATAACATAAGCCAGAGATCCATTTACATATTTTTTTAATCACGTCAAGTCTGAATCATGGCCAGTTAGAAACTGGGCATATTCCTGAAAAATAGGTAGTTTTTCTTATAACAAACATGATGCTGTCCTGCTTTTTTTCCTCCTGTGGTATGTTATGTCTTTAAATTTGGTCAAAGCTAAAGTAAAGCAGCGCCAATCTTTATCTACTAGTAGAAGTGTTTGCCAAATGATCTCTCACATGCATATTCAATGTAAAACTTCTCTCATATTTTAAAATCTACACCTCTTTTCCTCTCTCTCTCTCTCTCTCTTTCTCTCTCTCAGGCTACAACCTCACTAATATTTTTTATTACCTCTGGTATCCACTCTAATTCGACTCTTAAGAGCCCCACAAACTGGGGAATACCGGAAAAGCTGCTGACGTTTCGGTTTTAAAAAACTTCAGGGTTAAAAAAAACTCTGGTCTTGATGGGCAGAAATGGATCCTTTGA
The DNA here is from genome assembly GCA_029814765.1 of Acanthurus leucopareius. Taxonomy (NCBI): domain Eukaryota; kingdom Metazoa; phylum Chordata; class Actinopteri; order Acanthuriformes; family Acanthuridae; genus Acanthurus; species Acanthurus leucopareius. Next base: position 14,574,822 of record JAQMCX010000045.1, read on the forward strand.
AATGATAAAGCAGAAGCTAACGTTTGCTTCTGGATTTGATTTTTATCAGTCATGACTTGCCCTTCTCTGATTTGCCTCTTTCGTATCACATGACTCCTTTCCGGAAGAAAACAAATCTCATCATCCTGTGTATATCTATGAAGCTTGACTAGCAGCACTTAATTCAACATGGATAGAAAATGACAGGCATTACTGACCTGCTTGCTGTCAGCTGTTGTAAAGTTAAATTCTGCACTTTATCATTGCTACCATTGTCTGCATGCACAGGAGGCAAACAGCAAACACGTATATTCCAAGTGTAGGTGAACGGTGATGCGACAGGAGTTTTCAGGCACGAGACGTCACGCAGATTATTTCTGATATGTTAAAAACGCATCAGAGAGGACGCAGCAGCAGTCCCCCAAAAGAGGCTGATCTTTTGTACAGTGGGATCTTATAGCACCTGTTATTAAAAAAAAAAAAAAAAAGAAAAAAAAAAGGGGGGTTGAAATGAGCCAATCTGAGCTTGTTTGCATCACAATCCTCCACACAGTGCTGATGTTATGCTAATGAAGGCTGTGGAGAAGGCTCAGCCCCAAAACTGTCCTCTCTCTCTCCCTCTCTTTCACTCTTCGGGGAGAGAGGGCAAGGAAGAGTGACACCGAAACTGCACCGGGAGAGATCTAATGATGCAGCCTGAAAAATTCAAAGCAACTTTAAATGACTCTTTTTTTTTTTTTTTTTTTTTTTAGTCATGTCTCTGTATGCGAATGTCGTGTTGGATGCTCACCTTTTTTTTTTTTTCCAACTCCCTTTTTTTTGTTGAAATAAGTTTCATGCTATTGTGCAGGGGAGCGTGTAAAACATTCATTTCAGAGCAGAAAGTAACTGTCTTTTAGACATTTTTCTGTCTTAAAAAAAAAAAAATAAAAAAAAAATACAGCAACGCCCATATACCTTCATCAGGTTTAACAAGCACCATTACCTGTCAGGGCAGTGGCCTACTGAGTGAAGATTTGGGGCTGACAAGTGATTGCATTCAAGAAAGACTACACCCACTTCTTTTGTCTGAGCTTCCTGACGAGACACAGTGCTATACTTTGTTTAAGGTTGACATACGCTGCTTCCCCTGTCTGACAAAAGCATTCATGCCTTCTTTTAGATTCAAAATAGTCACGACAGCTCTGGGATAGTAATGTGCTTGGATGAAGTAGACTACAATCCACTGCCGAAATAATTCATAGTACAGAATTGCTTCTGCTGTAAGGTTTCAGACCTTTTTTTCTGTTTTCAGTTTTGGTATAAACTGAGATTATGAGGCATCCTTTCAACTTCAGCTGCGTTCATCCTTCCTCTGAGCCACCAAAAGGTTAAAAGCCTTAATTAGACACCAAGCCAAGGTCGGCCACATCATGCAAAATGTCTTTAATTTGAAAGAATTAGCACCTTTCAAAAATAATCAATCAATATTCACCACTCTAGAAACACAGTCTCCGCTCTCCCAGGCTGTGTATAGTATTTATAGATTTATTTTTTTAGGAATTTGTGGGTAATTAAAAAAAATATGGTAGCATTTTTCTTAATGCTTTTTGAACAAATCTGTGATGCATCCATCATAAGTGAGCACTGATGAGGGAAATCCGGGTAAAGGCCAATTTAAAATCATTTTTAAAAGAGAGAAAAAAGAAAGTAACTCAACAAGCGAAGCAAACAAAGAACAGAAAGTTTTTTGAACAATTGAGATTCGGATTGTGCAAAACAGGGCATGACTAAATATCAGGATTGCACATCCATTGTACAGTGGTTGGTTCAGTTTAAGCTAAGGATTTACTTAATGACTAATCTTTCATTCCAGGTGGGGTTTTGATTTGGTCCCAAAGATAATTGCTCGCTCTCTCTTTTGTTTGTTATTGTTTAAATGAGTAGAGACTTGGAAAAAAAGCTCATTTTCCTAATTGCTCCACTTCCATTTTAAATCTGCCTTTGACAAGTCATCTTCTCCATTACCTTCTTCATGTTTTGTGTTGCTGCCCACTACCTTAAAAATTAATCATTCTGTTTAATAACGCCTCACGATCACAGTGCATTATTGATGATGAGGTCCTTAAGCGAAGGATGGTGCAGGATTTTTTAACCATTCAGCTGCTTATTTTGATGGATGGGGGGGAAGTCGGGGTCACAAAAGCTGCTTACTGGTGCATATCCGAGTAAATACAGCACATCATTTTTATAGACCCAAACCATCCAAAAAAAGCTCTGCCCCTTCTCTGCAAACAAAGAAAATAAATAAAAATAAAACGCGCCACACAAGCTGTCGAACTCAATTACAATTTTTCAGTTAATATGAACCCAGTGAGCAAATATCTGACCTCTGCTGTTTATTTCTTCCCCACAGTTCAGTTTCAAGCATGCAAGCAACATGAGTGACTCAGACACTTTTAACCTGACTGTGTCCTGCTGTGAAATGTGCAGTTGCTCGTGTTTTTGTCCCCGCTGCTTGACCTTGCTTTGCCACGTTGTATTATTTTTGCATGAACGCAACAATGATTGCACTCGTGCTGAAATTGAGAGGATGAGTTCGGGAGAGAGTGTCGTGGCCAACTGCCGAACTCTGTTTGTATAATCCCTTATTTGTTTTGACTCATTTAGCCATGGCAAACTGGATCACAACAAATGTTTCTTTTATGGTGTCGTAATGTGCTCGCTGAGTAAAAGTATTTATGTGCATATACTAATTGGATTGGGTTCCTGGACAGGGGAGGATACGCTGGCTGCATATCGCATGCACTGTGCATTCCAAGGTGAATCATGGCGTGTCAAGGACTTGATTGGCAGGCACTATCACCATGAGATGTCCATATAATGGCAGGTCTTCCATTCCTGACCTTCTTATTTATCTTGCTGTATTAATGTCAGCCTATTAATTCCTAAGCGGAGGAACATATGGCAAAGACACCATTTAACGGCCCTGGCTGAATCATTCTTATCTCAACAGACCTGAAAGGAATAGTTTTGTGCTATCAGCAAGTGGAAATGACATTTTGAAATTTCATTTGAGATAATCCACTTCACTTCCCAGTAAAACATCAAAATTACAACTAAAAATGTATGGAACCTGTATTAAAACTTTGTTACCGTAGCAAATCATCTGGCTATAATCCATGTGGACAGACAGGTATTGGTATCTTTCAGCGCTAATAGGATTTTTGTTGCATTGCTAAAGTGATTATGAGGCTATGGAGTTAATATATATTCAGGCACAGGGCAACGTAGCACTCAGCGCCTACGGATACAGTTGATAAATAACATGTGAGACTCATAAAAAAAAAAAAAAAAACCCACCTTATTATGTATTGACATTTTTAAATCGGGATAATATTTCACTGATAAACATGATCTTCACACATTTAAAGCTGCACCAGAAAAAAGATTTTATTTCTTCAACATATGCATTTGTTTTTTTGACAACGCTTCCATTTTTATATCTATGCATATATTGATGAGTTGGAGTGTTCAAGGGTTTGGCTCATGATTGCTTTATTTAGTAGCCATATGTCCTGACCAGTGGGGAGTACTCTAATCGATTAATTGAGTGGCTCATAAAAATGATCAATGGTTCAAACACTAAGAGCAGTGAGAATGACAAGCCCCACGCTTCTGTCACACACACTCGGCCTCTCTCTTCCTCACTATTGTTATTTACTGAGGCAGCGTGGCTGCATAAGAGTGAGGTTCAATGCATTTATAAAGCAATTGTTTTTATGTGCTCTCCGATCATGAAATGAGTTAGGTGATGCCTGTAAAATGATAAATATCTGCAATACAATTAAGGCTCTGCTTAATTGTTCAAAGTATCGAGGCTTCATTCATAATATTGACATTCAGGTTCTAAACCAACATTTGAATGTGTGTCGTTGGGCCTCGCACAGTGCTGAAGGAACATTTTGAAGCTCTGAAGGAGCAAGTTGAGGGCAGACAGGACCCTCTGGAGGAATAAACACTGGGAGTCACACCCAGTTCTGCTCTGATCCTGACCCGTTTACCCGCAGGAGCACAGCTCAGAGTTTATATTTGAAACTTTTGGGATTAAAAAGTGGATTTTCCTTCCTCTTCAACCTGTCGCAGCAGTGAGCCGCAGAGGTGCCGCGCTGTTCTAATTAGTCTCTCTTTGTCGACTGCTTAACTTACTGGAGGGGAAATGTACTTTATTTCATGAACGTAAAGAATATAGAGGAGGGAAAAGGGAAGAGTCTGTAAGGAAATAAATGTAAGAGGAGAAATCTGGTGAGTGTTAAAGTCTGAAGTGAAAACAAACACAGGCACAAACACTCTGTGTCTGCCACTGCTTGCTAGCTGATCCTAGCATATTTTCTGTCGTCATAAAATGTGATGTAAGACATTCGAAGCCTCTCTCCAGAAACTTCAATTGAAGCTTAAAAATAAAAAAAAATTCTACCATTACAGCCCAAAACACAGTGTGTTTCTAAGGTTTGGAAATAAAACAGCCCCGATCAAGTGAATTATTATTTTTTTATCCAGAAGTTATCTCAAGGCATTGTTCGTACAGAGCAGGTCTAGACTTACTATTTATAATAGTATTTACAGGACCTTGCAGTTCCACTATGAGCAAGTACTTGGCAACAGTGGCAAGGAAAAGTCCCCTGTTACAGGCAGGAACCTGGAGCAGAACAGGGCTTATGGGTGGTTGGCCTTCTGCCTCGGCTGGTTGGCTTGAGAGAGAAAGAGAGTAGAGATAGTGAAGAACGAGAACATCCAGGGGCAACACTATCATTATTATTATTATTATTATTATTATTAAATTGATAATAATTATATTTTCTGCTATTAATGTTCTAGTAAAATGTTATACAGTATTTTAACAGACAACCAACCACCACTGGCTCCATCAGAATAAAATTACACTTAGCCTTGTTTTCTTTTTCTCCCTCCAGTTCTCCCTCTTCTCTCTCCCCCCGTTTTTTCCCTACACCCCTCCGCCCTCCGCTCCCCCCATGAAGCAGCCGAGCTGTCCTGTCGCGCAGCATGCGTGTTTGACTGGGTATTTTCACTGGCTGAGCCCCTGTCGGGGTCAGGGCCTGCGTTTGGGGCGCGGGCAGTCGCACAGGGTTTGGCCGGGTGTCATTCAGCTCCTCTGGCCCTGTGCTGCTCTCAATCATTCCCTCAGCAGAGGGGTCAGCCTCTGATTCCTCCATGGCCCATATCTGACTCAGTGGGGCTCCAGACTCATCCCATCACCAGCCCAATCTCTCCCCTCTGGAGTGCGAATTTTCTGATTTAGGCTTGCAAATTGTACATCTTCAGCAGTGTCAAAGCAGGAACACAATCTCTTTTGGGAATATATTTCCTCCACAGCTGATTCTGAGTGTTCTGTGACTGAGCCCCGTGTCCCCAGGTATTTCGGTTTTTTCCTTCAAAGTGGGTAAGAGAAACAGAGATAAGAGGAGTCTTATAGTATGTATGAATTCATGTATGAGGATGCTGTTGGGAAAACCCAATAGAAACCAAATGTGTTCCTCCCCATTCAACATGTGGTGGTCTGTTGGTTCTGATTTACATTTCACTGAAGCTCCGGCCCCATATTTCCCTTCCTTTGCATCCCTGTGATGTTCCATGACAATTAACATCCCAACTCTTTCTTGAGGTTTGTTGAAAGCTCAGGGGCTAATGCGAGGGTCAAGCAAGACTTGCAAGCTGTCAATCTCTTATTGTAAGTGGAGCCCCCTCCCCCCCTCCAGGTTCTTTATTCTATGCCCCCCCTCCCATTCTCCCAGACCTTGTTTATAGAATGGCCCAACTCTTCTTCTATTCTCCAGTGGCCCTCTAACGGCTAGAGAGGGACAACCCGGACCTTTGTCTACGCAGCCCGGCATTCTTTCACATCTGCCTCTTGTTTTCAGCCCCCCCGCTGCATTCAAATTTCAAACTGTCCTTTTCAATCAGCCCCCCCTCCCCTCCCTTCTAATAACTCCCTTCCTCCCAGTTACTAAGCCTTTTATTCCCCCCCCCTTAAGAAGGCCAACTGAACTCCTGCAATTTACAATTTCGTCACTCGCTTGTCGATTATAAAGCATTCTGTTGTACTGCGAATGTATCAAGCACACATATGTTTAAAGCCTCCGGGCCCACGCCCCTGTGGCTTCTCCATTTCTTAGAGTGCTTCAACATCTGTCTGCAATGACTTCATATTTAGCCAAAACAGTGTGACGCCTGTTGACATTTTAGCAATCTGTGCTTAACAATCACAGAAAATTGCCTTGATCATTTGTCTCGTGTGTTAGAAGCAGCCATGCTGACAATGATGCTCTTCCTCATCTGTGTCTCCTCCACATAAACTCCTGTTCTGAGATCGGCACCCAAGTCGAGGGGCTATTAAAGCTAACTAACTAAATAAATAAATAAAATGAAATGAAATAAATAAATAAATAAACAGCTTAGGTATGATGACCGGCGGTCTCTGTTTCAAGGCAGGAAGAGAAAAGGAACCCCCAACTGAGAGGGGAGACCTCAGCACGTTTAATGAGGAGAGCGGCAGTCAAACAGTATCCCTCCAGTCTGCGCCTTTGGTGTCTCAGCATGTTAAACACTCACAGCATGATACAAAATATATTAAAGTATAGGACTGTTATCATCGATTTACAGAACACCCATCCCCATGTACTAAGGATCTGCGTTCTGCATGTTTTGGGTTTTTTTTCATGGTAGGTGGTCTTAACTGCCTCGGAGGCAGAATTGTTTAAAGGCATTTTGTCTCTGTCTTCACATTCTGACACAGGAAGTCTGTTGAGCACGCTGCTGCTTTTTTTTTTTTTTTTTTTACTCTAAGCAATGATGACAGGCAAGCAAGAATAATCATATTGATTCAGCACTGTTATCTCAGGCTGAGTCTTATAATAGTTTGTTTACATATGTAAACACGAGCACCCGCAGCCACCAAAGAGACACAAATACCCCAAAATACTTGCTTTTAACCTGCTCCACATGTAATTAATGGTGCAATCAGGTATATTTTAATTAATTTGCCAAAACTGAGGGGGTAAAAAAACACTAACCTGAGGTGATAGTTTCGGGGTCAGTGAGTCAATGTGATGTGACAGAAGACTTTTAAGCGTTCTCCGAACAGATTTAAACTAGTTTTGGGTACAGCACTTAATCCACTGCATTAATCTGCTCAACCGTGATGAGGAAATCAGTGTGTTTACGTGCACTCCAATAATTCAATTACATCCAGAGTAAGGCGATACACCAATTATTACAATTATCATTTAAAGACCTTAACCAGGTTATCTGACTTGCATCAAGGTCGTAAGCCGAGCAGGCGCGGCGTCAGTCTTTGAAACTGCACGTGGCGTGTATATCCCTTATGTGTCTGTGTTTTGATGCTTTGCACGCTCCACAGAGGTCACAAAGGGAACCAGATGCAAAGAGGGACTGTATTTGATAAAAGAGTGACAAGGCAAGGGATGGTGGGAAAATACAACTCATTTTTTGAGTGACAGGCAAATGAATTTAATGCTACCGCCAACACCTCAAGTGATAAATCCTCAGTGAATCTGCTCTGTAAAATTTCATGCGAAAATCAATTATCACCAAAGATGTCTCTTCATTTACATATTATATTACTATTTCCTATTGGCCTGTGTATATATACATTTAAACATCAAACATGTCATGTGAATGTATGGCTTGATGGGGAAACTGGGTTATTGTGAAACATTTTAACACCTCAGTCCCTCTGGTGCTGTGAGTTTTTCAGAATAAATTATTTTCCACATGACAATATAATGACTGAATGAGATTTTCATCACTGAGATCTCAACACGTCAGTGTGTGTGTGTGTGTGTGTGTGATCCCAACGTTGTCTGTCCTTCTATGTAGTAAAAACAGTAAGACTTTGTGTGCACAAATGTGGATCCTTAAGCCTGCATGCCCACAATGCAGCTTTATTGTGGAGACAATCAGCTTAAGGCCTTGTTATCCTGTATGGACCTTCAGTGTAGGCTGATTATTTGTACTCACTTGCCTAATAGATTTAATTCGTGTCACATGCAGCGATCAGCTAAAAGACAAGGGTTAGGGTTTTGCTGGAATCCAATATGTTTGGTCTCAATGATCACCTTTCATTTGCTGAGCCTCACGACTGCATATTATTCCATCGAAACTAAATACGGCGAGGCTGTGTGTGTTCTGCTCCTGTTAACCTCTTTTAAATGGCTCTAAAATTAGAGGTCTCAGGTGAAGCATAATGTCATACTAGATGAGCTGATTATGGCGGGCTTAATTATAACTTTGTTGGCTAATGTGTGCGCTCCGCATGTTTTCTCGGTGACGAATTATTACACTGTCTGAGATCTCAGACAAAATAGATCAAACAGTCTTCGGGCCGCGGATATTCTCCAGTGTGGAAGGAGCCAGCCGAAGCTGATTTGTGCGGCTCTGACTGTCGATGACAAGCAGGATTCCTCACTGTCTTTTTCAGTCGAGTTCTCTTGTTAGTTGCTAGTATGATGGATAACATTCAGTCCATTGAATCTTAACAAACAGTTTGCAGACTGTGGACACTGGGAAAAAAAAAGAAGAAAAAAAAATCGGAATGTTGTTTTTTTTTTTTTTGAATGTGTTTAAAAAAGAAGACCACATCAAAAAAAACAAAAAACAACAAAAAAAAACAGTTTCTAATGGGGTCCTATGTGCCTTGTTGCCAGAGTGATGCCTTATCCCATGGTGAATGTGCTAATGGTTCATGGGAGTGAGAGGACTGAGCTTAGCCCAGTAGTGTAAACACACAGACAAAAGGGAGCCGTTAGCAGTGTGGAGCGCATGCCTGGGCGCGCAGGTAGGCATTAGGTTTCACCCTACACAGCTCCAGCACTGTATCCATGACACAGAGGAGGCCATTTGCTTTTGTAGCGAAACAGAGCAAAAACAAACATTCAAACAGACTCGCACTAGAGGGACAGGTATGGATGAGGTGGGGAGGGGGGGTGGAGGGTGTGTGTGTGTGGGGGGGGGGGCAGGAATTCTGGTTCGGAGAGATGCAAGAAGGGCGAGGGAGGGGGGGCGGAGAGATAAGGTGGTTTGTGGTCAGTCACAACAGACAGAAGTGACCATTTGCTCGGTAGTGTTTCTTTATTTGTTTGTTTGTTTGGCAAGGGCGCGGGGGTGCAGGGGTGCGGGGGTGCAGGGGTGGAAAGAGACACAAAATATCAGTCAAATAGAAGCAATGTTACTTGGAGGCTCCGCTTAAGAACAAATTAACCGTCACTAACAGGAAACTCCACCAAAAACATTATAATGAAGCTGAATTAAAAGGATCTGTGTGAATGAGACCGAGCCTTCTACATTTTAAAATTTTAAAATATGTGATACTGAATGAATAACTGGTCATGTAGACTTTCTAAAAATATCTTCATGTTGATATGACACCAGTGTTTGACCTGTTGTTATGAGACATAGTGTGTATCCACCTCTGCTGTGAAATAAGAGTTTTTCTATTGTTTACTCAGACACCAACCTAGCCAATACAAACCAATGCGACCGTATCAGGATGAAAAAAAACTTTTTGGCCGATGTTCACCAAACTATGACCCTGAGTTTTTAATGTTACGTCAGTTATTTTTGCAGTTGTAGACTTTTGATGTTGAGTATATTTATAATTGGTTTGTTCCTGATGCAACTGCTCTGGAAAGCTCAGTCAAATTTTACTCTAAATGCCTGTTGTGAAACTTCAACCTGCAGGAAGCTTTTGTTCCACAGTGGAGAGAAAAATAACAAGTTTCATCACATGAAATCAATCAACAACACTCAATCTACTATCCTGACTAAAATGTTGCTTTGTCTTATGCAAGAGTAGAAAAATCCATCATAAATAACGATTTAAAATGCTCAGAAAGGTTTAAATATGTTCATTGTAGGTAAGATATATGTAATTGAACCCAATGTTGATAAGGTCAGCACCGCTTGCTATAGGTCACAACAAGATGGACAGGGTGGGTGTTATCTGTCTGCTGGTCCCACCCTGCTCCACATCCCCACCAGTGAGATGTTTAGCATTCAGCTACCATTAAAGGGATTTCCCTCCTCGGGATTATTGACCTTCTCGGCTTATTTTAGCGGCTTGTGTGGGTTTTGTAGCATTTCACAGCTTAAGGTTTGTCCCATTTCTGCACTGGAATGTGAATGCAGCATCAGGTGCCTCGTGAGAAGAGTGTGACAAGGTGAATCCCTCTGTAAAAAAAAAAAAAAAAAAAAACCACATGGGGACGGAGGCCCCCACGTGGGATAAATGTCAACCCTGAACTGAACGTCTCTCTCAATGTGCTCCACAGGTGAGAGGATCGATGATGAGCATCTCTGACACCAGTCGGCTTGGACTTTTTTAATCGCAGCCTTTCTGTCGCAACACAAACCTGCCGCAAACCAGGCGCCATGGCATGCTCCCTGTGGAAACTACACACCTTCTGCTGGTTTCTCATCACACTAGCCCAAGTGCACTCCACAGAGGGTAAGTACTCATTGAAACAGTCGTCTTTGACCGATTTGTTCCCATGCAAGTATTTGTCATGCATCTTTTTGAAAGAGCGTTATTTCAGGTTCAATGACAGGCATTGTCTTTCTCGGGAGCATAGCATGAGCAGTGAACTCGTGACTCAAGGTAAAGCTATTCCTCTAGGTGCAGGCGATGCTTGTGTAAGTAATGCAGCTCTGAGGACAGTGGGCACAGGCGGATGGGGGATAATCTTGAGTGGTTTCATTAGTTGGTAAATTGTGATTTGTCTGAGATTTTCCGCTTGAAAGCGTCAGTTGTTCCCAGTGGCATCAGAGCTGGATCCATTTGTAAATTCCTCGCTGAAATGTTCTGTCTCATGGCAGGCACACACAGATTTCACACCTCGAAAAATATAAAGCCTGAATGTGTTTTAATCACAGTGCATTTAGCTTTGATTAAATCACTCTCAGCTGTATCGTAATCACAAGATTTATGCGTCCAAACCGTAGCTCATAAACTGTTTCCTTAACATGTTTGTGTTTAATCACAAGAATCGAGGTGCATTACGTCAGATGTTTGATGATTGGATTTAGGATAAACCAAAGTTGGCATCTTTTCAGTGCAATATATCAAAAGAGCCATTACAGATTTGGTTTGTCGGTGCCAACTGCTGAAGCTCCAGCCAACTGTTCACTATACGTGCATTATTGATTTTTGGAGAACTCAATAATATAGGATTATTGATTGAAGTTTGAAAGGTAATGATTTCTCAATATGCTTAATATACAGTGTAGCAAGGCACAGTGCTGTGATGTGTGTGTTACCATATGTGTTTCTCACGAATCATCTGGCTTGCATTTGATCTTTCGTGTAAGAAGTGTGAAATTTGAGGAGTGTGTGGTCTCTGTAGGCTTCAGCAGATTAAGGAAACCAAGAAAGTTGAATCACATAAAAGTGCCTGTATGCATTCCATGCATTTCAGCACCCTGATATACCATTTTAGAAATCTCATGCAAAGATGAGGGTTCACCACTTCAAGTCCAAGGTATATATGAAAACCTGTTCAGAGGGTGGAGTCTCTCCAGGTTGCTGTAACTCTCATTTCACCAGGAGTTCCACAGAACTTAATTGGCTTTGTTTGAATCGTGGGATGCCGGTGGGAGAACTTGATGATGCTCTTCTTCCTTGAAAAGTTAGGTCAGGGTGCATCTGCCAAAAGGAATGTAATAGGTTGAACCTTCACATGATATGAAACCACTGTCATTTGAAAGAGGGAGTAGAGACTGCAGTACGGGAGGAAATGCTGATTTAAAATCAAGGAGGGAAAAAAAAGAGTCAGTGCAGAACAAAGGAATAAACTCATTTATTCATGACATTCGTCATTCACGTTTTTCTCTTGTGGGATCCCCTCCGCCCTCACCTCCCTCCCATTTCACATGGCAGCCGCAGAGATCAGCCCAGAAACAGTTCATTACAAACATATCCCCAAGTAAACATGCTTCATTAAACTGCCTCTACCCCTAATATCTTTTTAATGCATTTTTATAATTGAATTAAATGGGTTAGTTGAATGCTGTAAATAGTTTAAAGTTTGCTTTTTTTTTTTTTTTTTTTAGCATTTTAAGAAAGCTATATACAAAGATTGAAACTGTAGCTGTGGGGGATGGGGCTCATCCTCCACATCTGATCACTTGGACTCGTGTCGACATGTATACATATCTGGGATCTGTGTTTGCTCAGCTGACTCACTGGCATCCCGAGCCTTTCATCTTCCATTTCCTTATTTTCTTCCCATCGTACCTCTTAGAAAATGCTTGCATGCATCAAATCAGTATATAAAAATATATAAAAATCACATTATACTCCGCTTTCTTACAGAGTTTAATATATAATGTATGTATTTTTGTTACAGTCAGTGCAGGGAGAGAAACAAAAGCAAACAGCTACTCTTTCACATTAGTCATGGTAAAACTGCTGAAGCTTTCATAATATTTTTTTTTTATAATATTGGTACTTATGCAGACTGTGACTGTTTATAAACCTTTGAACATAGAGTTAAGCCCATGCTCTTGCAGTACGTCCATGATCCCATGAAAACCCAAGAGGGCCGTGTTGTGACACAGACACTAATCAATATCAATATAGACATAATTATATGAGACTAAGTATCATCTGAGAGTTCAGTTATAACATAAAACTCAGACATTGTCCCGGCTTTTAAAGGTCGTCAGATGTAAAATCTACAATTAGACTGCAATACCATTAAAAAGGCTCCGGTTTCACTTCAAAAGTTTACCCATCACAGAGAGTAATTTAAGCTTGTTACAACAGTTACATCATGTCTCCCAAAGTCTGGAAAAAAGTGTCTCAGCCCGAGCTCGAGATTTTCTATTTTCTTGACAACTTTTTTAAAGACTTTATTACCAACTGGAGGCATGGAGCGTGAAAGTCATGGGTCTTTACCAGGCCGGGTACCAGAAGATGTTACTGAGATGCATGAAGAAAGCTTTTTTTGTTTTTAAGGTTTTTTTGTACGTCTTTGATTCGGGAGCTTGACTCATACTAGGGAGATGATATCTCGGCCTCTGCTGAGTTGATTTGTACATTTTCTTTAATCTCTTTCTGTCTTGCAAGCTGCACCGTTTTATGGATGAGAAATACTGAATTGTTTGAGTTCCCCTTTAAATCATATGATTCATGGAAAACCCCGCAGCTTTGATTCAGTAAAAGTCGAAGTCAGAAATGGTGTCATGTTTGATTTCTTTCGTTTGGCCTTTTTTTACTAGTTTTGTAAAGGGCTCATTGTATGTCAAAGCTTTGAGCTGTATTATATTCAAAAACCCTAACACAACATTTATTCACTGAGTAATTTTCAACACAGATGACCATTTTAAGGTCGGTGAGATGGGCCAGGAAGTAAAAGACGTTGCCGTCTATCACTTTAATCATTCTGCTTTTCTCTGACCTGCTTTGATATTGTTTTGCATGAACACAAGTTTGCCCTCTGGCACTCAGAGTGATCTTCTTTGAAGCAGCAGGTTTATTTCTTTTTGTCCTACTCGTGTCCTCGGCGGATGTCACCATAGCAACCCACCAGAAAAGAGATGAGGGTGTTATTCATGAAGTAATAATGTTTTTTTTTTCTTTTCTCGCAAAATGTAAAAACTGTGGCGATTTTCCTTCGCAACACATGGTTAAATTGGCTCGCATGTCTTCCAAAATAATTTAGTCAACTCAGGTGGGGTTGAAAGGATTTGTCTGTATCAGCGACAGAATAACAACTCACACCTAGCTCAGCCACACGCTCTCTTCAAAGGCTTTCACGAAGATTGTAAGAATTATGGTGAGACAGAATTAGAGAGCAGAGCGAGGACTCTATGTCAAGAGGCAGGGAGGGAAAGTTTGCAATATATTAGACGGAGTGTCGGGAATAAATCAGTTGAAAATATGCATGTGGTTTATTTGTCTTGCATTTGCATCTCCCCTCATTGTCATCAGATTTGCAGTTTTGAAACTGTATTGACATTGTGGATGACTTTATGGGAATTTTTCATTTTCTTCTTTTTTTCATGTGTCATTCTGCTTTATTGCATACTTTACAATACAGGCAAAGAGCACGTCTGCGAAAGTACAATAAAAGCAAAACAAGGTGGGGGGGTGGGGTCATGGGGATTTTATGTAACAATGATTCAACCTTTTTTTTTATTGTTATTATAGATTGGATTGTGTCATTTCCATTACTGTAAGGGCTGTGATGCTCTTGTGAGGTTAAGTGTACATAAAGAAGTTCCCATGATATAAAAGCAGCATTTCAGAGGCAAAAACTTGTGTGAACAAGTCTGACACAGAATACTTCTGTTTCTTGCATGCTCCCTGAAACCACACTATTATTTCTCCTCAAAAGCTTGAAATGTTTGAAGTGCTTGAGATTTCTCAAGGGCAAATGGGAAGGGCACCTTTAAAAGTCCTCTTTTTTTTTTTGCACAAAGTGAAAGGAAAAGAGACTTAAAACCGTCATCTGAATGGAATGAAATAGACAATCAAGGTGTTCTCAAATGTAATTACTGGAGGTAAAAGCCTTGGGCTTAATGTGAGCCAGAACTTGCAAGAACAGGATCCAGCACATCCCAGATGCTGTACCGCCACCAGCTATTTGCTCTCTTTAGCTTCTCCTTGTGACCACAGAAGATTATTTCTATAATTTAATAAATTTGGGTCGGCATACTGGTTTGCCCTCTTACCACACCTACTGTATGATAGAGCAGGTTGATAAAGGTCATGCCAGGTAAATCTGTCTTGGCAAAATAAACAACCAGTTATAATAACCGTATTCTTTAGAGGCAGATATACGAAAGCGGTTTTTAGCTTACCGACAATATGCTTTTCATTCTCTCCACTAGGGGCCTCTTTCCTCAGCAGCTGGACTTGTGTATGATATCTAAAAAAAGAAAAAAAAAATCAAAATAATGTCAGTCTAGTGAGCATTTGTGCAACCACGGGCAGTAGGCCTATCCTTTTGAAGCTCTAATTTGTACCAGAATTTTGTCGGTGGTAAAGAATAGCACCCCACTGCGTCGCCCCCGCTCCTGTTCCCTGACCACTTAATTTGGTTTTAAAGGTACTTTGAAAATTTGGCCCATAGCTAATTTGTTAATAGAAACAAATAATTTCTTTGGTAATTATTTTATGAAATGCCTATTAGCTAAGTTTTTACAGCTGCCAATTTATTTCATATTGGAAACAGCTTTAAAACAGTGAAGGCCAAAGGGGTGAATATTTCTTTGTCTCCTGCGTCTTTGGTAAACAACTTCTGTCGGTTTTGTCTTTCCACCTCCTGCTTGATGTCACCCTGGTTGTTTGCGGCAGACTGTGGAATCTGGCTTCCCATGGAGCCAGGCAGGCGTGGGGCCTGTGTACGAAGGCCCACCATGCTGTCATGTCTCTTTCATCGCCAGCCAGGCTTGGTCAATAAGGAGATAAGGAGACAATGACTGGGAGAGCAAGCAGTGGCAAGGTGTAACCACAGCCCCTGGGTCTCCTCCCTGCCGAGCACTTCAAATCCTCATTAGGATTTTCAGCAAAGGAAGGAGGGATTTTCTGGATTAGGGCTTTGTCACTGCTAGCTCCAGGTTGGTGTTTGTCATGCAAGAGCATGGCGGAGCTTTTGACATCCTGCCACCCTCCTCCCTTCCACCTAAACACAGACTCTCCCTTCACCTGGCTATTGAAGCAGTTAAAAGATGTTCCACTAACCTACAATGTATGAATCTCATAATTATTACCTCACTGCCCTTGCCAAAGGTTTTAAACACCATTCTATTGGCCCATGTTAGGGGTCTGTGGGTATGGGCTGCTGCATCAGCACTCTTCTTAATGGTTATTTATGCACAGATAACCTTGAGAAGCATCATTAGTTTGTTGTGTGCTGTCGCTGTCCATAACTCATAGTGAGATCTCGACCGTGACACCAGCACCACAGCTCAGACAGGAGACATGATGCTTTGTTTCAACTCCAATTACTCTCCCCCATGTGTTAGTTATAGCACTCAAACGCTATTTTATAGGGGTACTTACCCCTCAAATTCTCACTCACTTCAAGGTTCCTGAGCTGTATGTTTTTCTCCCTCTACAAACCAAAGCGAAGAATATTTCTCTTTTAAAGCTTTGGCTATTTGTTTAATTAGGGCACAGGTCTGGCGGACCTCTCACACAAAACAACAGGACTGTGTTTCTCGGCGTGCTGCTAACATCCTTAATTGGGTTTCAGACTTGTCTAGGAGAGTGCTTCAGCGTGACAGAGCATCAGACTCAGTGTGAAACCTACCTTCTCCCGTCATTCTCAGCGCTGATCTTTGTGGATAATGGGCATTCACATGGGTCCCACGAGGCCCTTGCTGGGTGGGATCTCAAGCACCCTAGATTAGTCATCTACCCACATGTCCCCGTCTGACTTGGATTTTGCCGTCATGCTTTGTCTCACGTTGTTCTTGCCCAGGTAAAAACATGTGGGCTCCTAACAAATATATCCCAAGCGTATCTACAAAACGTGCTGATAACCCATCTTGTCTCCTCTCTGAATCCCAAAGACAGACGCAAACAAACGCGACTTATCAATCTCCAGTGCAGTGGTCTATAACCAAAGACCTATTTTTCATGGAGCATTTATTGTTTTGTGCTTTTGTTGGTTGTCTTTGATCTGGCCGTGTCAGATGTGACTAGCAGTATGTGGGCATCTTCCTATAAGCAGGCTTCAATTTGTCAGAGATATGCTTCTGATTTTAAAGTTGTGTTTTTGTTTGCGCTTGTGTTCTATATTTGTTACTTGCTGTGGTGGAATAAAAAAGTGGCTTGAACTCAGGATGGATGCGGGATTTGATTTCAAAGGTCCTGGTGTATGCGGCTCAAAAGGCGTGCGTATCGAGAAAATACCTAAATCTCCCCTGTATGATAACAGAAATAGCACAGGCTCTTGAGTTCTCTAATATTTGTGTGTTGCTGGAGCCTGTGTAGTGGACATCAAGGACTGCAGACAGACAGCACTGCTGATGAAGTGCTGTCTGGAAGAGGCAGATGAGGAGAATGTTTTTGATTATCCACCGTAGATGGTATTTCAAACAGGAACCAGCATGTATACCTACCGCCAGACAAATGAACCAGCTCAGCCAGTCAAAGGGCAAGTGTAGCTTGGTTTCCTGTTTGCTACTGTAATACTGGGGAAATTTAAGGTGATTAGACTGCAGTGTTCAGGTCACAATGGGTGCAGCACTGCAATATTCACTTATTATCTATATAGAGCTGAGCTTTGTCCGTGAATTAGAGATTAATGTCATGCAGTTTTACTGTATATTACTGACTGTATAAAATAATTGCTGCATTACAACCCCCACAACTAAAAGCATTTCAATCGCCCCCTGGTGGCTGGTTGCATTACACGTCATAAGCCCCACCCTCTACATGTTAACAGATGGGAAATGGGCAAATCTTAAAAATCAAAATACATGTCCCCAAGATTGTAAAGTCAAGTGTTAACAGTTTGATGATATTCACTTCAAATCATTATTCATTGGTATAAAAAAGGGGGTTTGACATCACTGTGGATTGCTCATGTGTATGCGCGACCCAGTCAGGTGGGTGTATGGACGGGACCTTGATAACGTAGCTACATCTGCCAATCACTGCTGCACCAGCTCTGACTTTAAATAACATCCCCGGTGCAAAATGGCAGCAGGATATTTTGGCTTTATTTTTGCACAGTGGAAGGAAGTGGTGGCGTGTCGTATCCAGGCTACGTGCTTCTTATAGTGAATTACATGTTTTTTTCAATGTGAGCGATTTAGTCTCTTTGCACTTTTTGTATTTTAACAACAAGAGCAAGTGAGGAATGAATGCACTGAAGTGATCTCATGGGAACTACTATTTATGAAACCGTTGACTTATGCCTTTTCCATTCCATATAAGCCGAAATGCCAAATGTAAACAACAACAATCTGCAGGTGTTCAAGGGGTATGTAATCACGTTTTCATTGTGAAGGTGCTGTTGAAAGGCACGTTCACTGAAGCACAGCAAGGTGTGGTTATGGCTTCAGTATGTTGTGCAGTGAAACCTGATTGCAGAACATGTAATGACAGATTCTGTTAAGCGAAAGTAATCCAAAAGCTTATTATTTCACACATTTTACAGTTCGCTCTTATGAGTCAGATGCAAGATATTCCTGCTTGCCCTTAGTGGAATCCTCTTTGTCCTCTTGCTTTCAGTCCTGATTTAGAGCAGCCATAAATCCTGAAGAGGCTCCTGTAAACGAGGGGTGGTGAAACTACGCCCATAAATATAGTGGATTTAGAACCGGGGCCTTTTGAAAGAACCCTGAGAGTGCCCATTTATGACGCTTGTTAACTCTCAGAGTTCCACTGGTATATTAAGTATTTTTCCCTTTTGTTCAAACTTCTTATTGCCTTTTCTTTATGGGGAAGCTTGTCTAAAAATTGACCAAAGACAGACTACTATAATACGCTGTGAGTCAATAAGAATGTTGTTTTAGCTGATTACCCCATTTTCGGGTGCTGCTGTCATTTCAAGTAAAGATGTCATGAAGTGCCGATTTATTTGCTGTCAAACAAAACACGTCAGGTTGGGCCATTTGTGCTCCGGCAGATCACTACGACTTGACAGTGTGTGACTCTGTTTTTGACCTTTTGAGTCATCATGACCCTTGAGTGTGTCCGTATGTCAAGTGCTCGGGCTTCTGCTGTTAAGCCCCCCTTTTGAGTAAATGATGGTCTGAAAAAAAAAAAAAAAGGTCATCTAAGACAGATTTCCCCCTGTGGAAATGCTACAAATCAATATCAAATGAAATGAATCAGCCCCTCTTAGTTTATAAGGGTGTCTTTTATTACACTGACACAGCTCAGCTGGACCATTGCCTTTCGCTTAATAGTTGCTCTTGTACTCTAATTTCCATCACCCCACAAGTGCCCAAATTATTTTTTTTTTAGATAGCCAACAAGCAATAATTAAGGCCGATAAGCATGAGAGACATCTGATAAATCCTTAAATGAGAACTTCAAAGTGCCCCTGCTGTGACGTGTGAGGGTTGGAAACAGATGGAGGAGGGAGAATGTTAGGAAGCAGGCTTAGTCTGTGGACTCGATTCAAACGGGGTTAATCCAAATCTGAAAGTTTCTAGCAAAAAAAAAAAAAAAAAATGTTGAGGAAGGGGACCTTCTTTTGAACGTTATTACAATCAGCGCACTGAAGGGGAAAAAATACATATGAGATGGAAGGTCATCTAGATAATATTCAGCCTCAGTATTATAATGAATACCAGCCAATAAATCCTTGATGAATTGAAACAAGAGTAACATTCAATTTTAGCTTGGCCAGCCTTCTCTTGGAGTGTTACGAGATGGAGTCCTTGAACTACATGAAATCTAAGGATAATAGTCCCATGAATTTATGAAAGAAAAAAAAATAATTCTTTCATCAAAATAATATATACCATTGTTCCCCTTGTGTTGCATTCACAAGATAAGTACTCCGTAGGTGTGCAGAATCTGTTATAACCTTGAGCGAGTCAAAGGAGGAGACAAAAGCATATGAGACCATGTATGTAGTAAAATAGTATTGTGTCACATAACAATCTGCCTAACCTAGAAGGCAGCAAGTCTGCAGTCTAGTCTGAATAAGAGCTGCATAAAGAATTCAGCTGGAGCAGCAGTCGTGTCACCAGGGCATGACTACCCGGTTGGTCAGGGAATTTAAATGCCAGGTGGGGGTCAGTTGAAGCACTAGCTGAATAATGTGGCACAAATGCATACACATGAGAGCCGGGTCTCAGGAAGAGGAACCGCTGCTGTGGTCGGCATGAGAAAGTGCACTTTGGGAATGCAAACCAAGCAGATGGACTCGACTCATTTGTGTGTACTGCCACTGGTGACCCATTGGGAAATGCTTCCTTATTGAATCGAGGAGCATCAAACGCTTCATTGGAGCAGAGAAGGAAGTCTGAGCTACCCGATGTATCTGAGTCCATTCTTTTTTTTTCCCCTCATCATTTGTAATGGAAACTGCGGAAACGATATAGACCAGAGGAAGCGCTGACAAACACATTCAGTGTGAAAGGTCTTTTGCAAAAACAATACGACCAGTCCTTATCACATTTAAACTCTGGATCATTTCATATTGTGTGAAATATTGTCACCAATAAGGCTGCAGCGAGGTCCGAAGAGCTCGCTGCTGCTGCTGCTAAAAGGCACCGGGACTCTCAGAATGACTCATAGGCTCAGTCCACTATTAATCAAAAGACAGTTTAGAGAGCAGTCAGCTCACTTCCATTTAGCAAAATTTAAAATGTAAGGTCACATAATCACTACTGAAATAATAATAAAAAGGCATTCTATTTGAATTATTCTTAATTAAGTTTAGGCATGAGAGATGCTAACATTCTGAATTTTAAAAAAATGGAACCAAAGTTTCTTCTATCCTTCCTTTTGTAATAAAAATGGGCAAAAAGCTTCGTCCTATCCTTGATCATCCAATAGTCTTGTAATTTAAGGCTCAATCTACCTTTTTTTTTTTTTTTTTTTTTTTAAGGACCGTGAGACAAAATTTACTGTTTGATGGTCACCGCAGCCGTTTCATTACCAGAAGATGTCCTTGCTTCTTTTTGTGACCTAAAAAGCAACCCCCCCACCCCCACCCCCCCACCCCTTCTCTCTTTCCCACACACTGAAATACATACACACACTGGCGGGCCCTAGGGCTATCCGATATTAGACAGTGAGATGACATTGTGTGCTTGTGCGAGTGCAGTCAGCCGACATGTGCAGATGATGTGAAGTCAATAATGCATTATGAAAAAAGGGGATTTATGACCTTGATGAGCCCCATAGTGCTTAATTAGGCCTTAAGGTTGATTTACATACAAGTGTACATGGAATTTGATGAGGCTGTGTTTTCCTGTCTGTGCAGTGCATTTTCATCACATTCTGCCAGCAACACTTGATGCCTTCTATCTGTTGAAACTCTTCTGAATCAGGAAAAAAAAATATCAATCTTTCTTAGCAACCAGACTCTGCTAGTGTCCATGTTTTTGTTGAAACACAGTAAAATCATCAAGCACTAAGCTGCAGTATCATATTTTTTTTTTCTGTGCAATGTTGGCATTTTCTATGCAGGCTCTGGGATGAAGAATAGGGTAAATGCAAAAAAAGAAAAAAAAGTCCCTGACAGGATGAATTTCTGCTTAAAGAAACCCACCTTAACACCACAAGGGGGGAAGTCTGGGAGTCTTTTTTTTCATATCGTCTATTCAGAGAGAAATGACAAGATCTTTTTCAGAGTCATGTACCTATATCAAAGATGCTCCTGATAGCCCCCCTGCTGTTGCTATGGAAGTAGTGGAGATGTAAATGAACTGGAGTGAATTGGATGGTGGAGAATACAAATGAGGTTGGAATGCTCGTTCCCCTGCTGCTCTTTTGCCTCTTCCTCTTCTCCCGATATCTTTCTCTGTTCCTCTCTCCCTCCCTCTCTCCATGCAAGCAGATTTCAAAGACCTTACATTAGCCAGAATTCAGCATATTTGACAGTACATTATATGATATAGGATCGTCTTATTTGTTCTATCTCTTTTATTTTATTTTTTTAAATTTTTTGAAAAATGGCCTCAGATCTGTTTTGCATTAATTTTTTTTTAAAGCAAAACCACCACTGCTTTGTGCAAATTCCTCCTCTTTGAAACTGGCATGATGCATCGTGCTGATGGAAGAATGGATTAAATAAAAACACACACAAAAAAATTGCATGTTTTTTTGTTTTTTTTCCCCCGGACGGAATGACTTTGGGTTTTCACAGATGATCTCTGATATGAATGTGAGCTAAGATGTCGTGTCAGTGTGCTCTGTACCACATAAGTCATAGTTTCAATTGGTTTTCATAGAGCTTAATAATGTACAGATGTTCAGGGCTGAATTACAGAGAGCAAAAAACCACTACATGAGCAACTGTCGTTTGCTGTTAGCCATGCCCAAAAATGACATCAGCTTTCGCCACAATAAGTGGAAAGAAAGAAAGTCAGTCTTAACTTAAAGTTAATGTTGCACAATTCAAAAGAATTTTAATATCTGTCAAACCAGGAGTGTAATTTTTTTACGTTGGCCGCACAGAGTCAGCAGTCTGCCTCATACCCTGCTGTTTGCAGGATATATGCAATATTTTCTTTCTTCTCCTCCCCTGTGTGGACATGACTTCTTAAGAATACATGCTGTTGTAAAGGATATCTCTGGATTATAGAATCCGCGCTGTGGGAAGAGTCTTGACTTAAAGGTTTCCTTTCCTTCACAGACTTCCTTTGCTTGTACCAATGAGAGGAGGGGTAAAGGGTGGGGTGGCAGAACCTGGAGGACTCAAGCTGTGTTTCCTGTGGTTCCAAGCTAAAGCTATCGGCCATACTTTTCTTTCACCCCAAATCCCCCCAGCAAGCGACCTTGTCGGCTCAGGAGTGCAGAATAATGGCAGGCCGTGGCGGAGATGCTAGCTCATTTACAAGCAGCTGTTTAGCTCTCATCAGAACAGTGAGGAAAATCAAAGGGCTGCGTTAACGGTAGACGACAAGCATCAGGAGCGTCCCCGTCACACTTCTCATTGACTCTCGACAGAAAAATTATCTGGTTTCACATCAAAATAATCTGGAGACCTCTTTTGTACTCTGTCCACAATGATGGCAGCATGAGTGGCTGAATAGGCCTTTTGATCAGCCTCTGCTTTGCCCCTGGACTCACTCTAGAAGCATGTGTGACTCAAGTTACAAAGGGTCATTTTAATATGAAAACCATTTACTGGAAGCAAGATAGCAAATCCTGATGAAAAGCAGAATGGCTCCTCTGTCATTTATGCTGCATAAAAGGTAGGCAATAGTAGAATAATTCTAGTCAAAAAGAGACTCAAGTTTGTTGTCAATGTAAAAATGTAGGTTTTTGGAGCTGCACGTTTTCTCTAAATACTCACCATTTTTTATCCTGTTCAAAATGCATACGCTAAGTTTCATACTGAATCATGCCTTGTGGCAATCACCACAGGTTCGTGCAGAGGTGTGGGATTGCAAATGCAAATTAAGACCTTTAACTCCCTTACGGCAGTGTTGTTTTGCTCTGTCTGATTGGTCGATCAGCTGACTGGCTAGAGCAGCATGTTTGGTTGTGATCCTCTAAAAGTTGACTCTGCTTCACCTTTCGGCCGCATGGCTGCTGCAAATTTTTTTTTTTTTTTTTTTCCCTATGATCGCCCAGGCGTTCCGCACAGCAGCAGTCTAATCAGACTACACACATTAAAATGAATGGGAGAACCTGGCTTTTTTTGCCACAATGCCTGATTTGATCTGAATGTGGTCCAAGTCCCTGTGGGTTTGGTCTAGTTCATGGGACCATATCGTAGAAGGTCCCCACAAGGCTGATGAAGATCCTAATGACTCCTCATTTCTATGAAATAGGAAGACATTTTGTTCATTACCTCTGCTTCAGTGATACTCATATCCTACCAGATGGTCACTTTCCAATTGATTTGGCTCATCTGTGAAAAAAAATGAATTAAAACATTACAGCACCGGAGAGACGGTGCATCATGGGTCACTTTTTCCGTACGGAAGTTTCTCACAGTTCTTCAGCTGCAGATTCTGTATAAGCATAATGTAATTGCGAAGGTTACACCCGGTGGTAAATCGCAGCCGGGGAGGTTTTAAATAGAGATTCCCTCGTCGGTGTAATAAAGTGCTATAACCCATGGAAACAGAGGTCCTGCGCACCCGATCAAATCAATTGCTAGCATGTGATAACAACATGTACAATAAGCACATGTCACAAGGTTGAGTGATCCCGTGCTTCAAAAAATAACAGCTGTTTTCAAATGGGCAAAAACAAAAACTGCCCCTGACTTCAACTTGTTGGTTGGGAAATATGCAGCACTTCCAAGGCTGGCAATTTAATTTCAGTCTGCAGAAAACAAGAGCAGGACCCCCAACTCAGTGCATGCAGTGCTTTTGCTATTGTACAAAGGCAATGATCATTGTTCAATGCTTGCTACATAGCTGATTAAGAGGATTTGAAATGGTTTTCTAGTGTTGGTGGTGGGTGACCAGAATGCCTGATTAAGAAGAGTGTCAGCAAGACCACGATAAGGATCTGACCAGTAATGTCTCCGCTGCTCCACGTTGCCATGGTCACAGGATTTAGCTTTCCACGTAATATGGCATGCCTAGATGCTTTGCCTCCTGGTGTTTAATTAGTACGGAGGATGTAAAGCTCCTCCTTTTGGGTGTTTGCTTGATAGGCATCCCTCTTTGCAGCTCTTGTGTAGGTTTTGGATACACTGTCACAGAGTGAAAGAGCATGTAAGCTAGTAAAATAACATCTCATATTTTAAAGGTGTCTGAAGTGTGTTCTAACTGTGAAGATGAGGGTGCTGAGTTTCCCCTTTTGAGTGTGAACAGCGTGCGTATGTGTGTTACAACCTAAAATGAACACAACTAAAAATTCCTCCTGCAGACATGTGGCTCTGCGTTTGCACCTATGAACCCGAGGTGTGCGCTATGTGTGACACCATTTTGGGTTTTTTTTTTCCCATCGCAGACAGCTGAGAGTGAAAAGATTCATGCATCTTTATCTAATTTTATTATCAAGTGGGTTTTATTTTCCTTTTTATTTTCAATTAATTTTTCATCCCTGTTTTTATGCTCGTTCTATGACGTTTTCAATTTGAAGCACTTGGTGCATGTAATTTCTTTGTTGTAAAGCACTCTGAGCTGCATTTATTGTATGAAAGGTGCTATCAAATAATTTTATTATGGACCTTGAAACACAATACAGCAACAAGTGCTTTCAGCTGCTCTAATAAAATGTTTTCCATGTAATTTTAGAGGATTTATCAGGAAAGAGTGCAGTGGTAAAATAATAGGATTCCTCATAAAGAAATAATTTAACATTTAGCACATATTGACTTTCCTCACATGGTTTATTTCAACAATATGGAAAGTAAATACTTTTTTATATCAGACATTCTCTGAATAATTATGCTAATGGCTGCAAGAGCAAAACAATGATTACTTCCCTGGTTCATTTGAATAATGAACTTATTTATTTAAGTGAGACAGGAAGCGTTGGATTTTATTTATGTAAGATGCACTTTGATCACATTTATTTGGTTGTAATTGCAATGGATTGTCACTCCAGAGCATGATTGATGCTGTTTTGGCATTTTTTTATATTAACTGTATGAAAATGCATGAAGAGGATTTATTTGAAGTTGCCACATAAACACTCAGTTGTACAATATCAAAAGAACTTATAGAAAACAATCGTGCGCGGAGCAGATTTTAATATGCCATTATAGCAGTGCAAATTACTTTTACTTCAGCTTGTTTTGGCCATTGGATGTTTCTGTATGTATGAATGTTGTGGTTGCAAATTATGTTTGCTGGATCACACTCCAGCAGTGTGAAATTTGTATTTCAAGAGTGGATACTTTCAGTGGAATCATATTCTAAACAGAATAATAATAAAAAAAAAAACATAGTGAACTGAAGCTTAATAAAAAGTGCACAAGGCATTAGTACAATACAATAGAACATTGCTGATGTAACTGTAATAAAGACTTTCATCTATTGCACTGAAATTTGTTTGCAGGACTATTGGGTGTCCCCGTATTGATTTGTCTGTCACTCATCTCCCCATGTACCAAAAATACCATCCGACACCAGAGTGAGAAAGTAGTTCAGCCTCAGGCCTAATCAATGGAGAGAGGCTTTTTGAGGTTGTTTACGACCACGCTTTTGGTCCATGATGCACAAACCCAGCTGGCGAATATAGTGCGCTTAGAGGACGGCAATTTTGTTTGATTTCCAGAGATTTGAACACAAAAATGTACCGTTATTACAGAGCCTGTCATCAGCATGGTCGAAAAGTTGCTAGTGCATTTCAGAAGGAGCGTTTTTGAGCACACATTTATCTTCTCATTGCTTCAGTCTCTGTTTTCCTACTTAAGCAGAGAGAGACTGCATCAGTTCTAAATCACAAAACCAGAAGCCGGGGTTGTCAAGGCTCTAAAGAGTGATTTAAGTGTTCTAACAGTGGTTCTAGGACACAGAGCATCAGCGGGTTTGGCTGCGGATTTGGATGATCAAACTCAGAGGTCTTGCACATGGCCAAAGAACCAGTTCTCTGGAAGCCGCAGAGGAGGCCCGCGAAAGATAATGGAACCCCCCCCCCCTCCCGCCATATGTAACGGCTGCCCAATCGATCTAAGTGAAGTCTGTGCGACCTCTGTATGAAGACAGGCTGGGATCCAGTCGATTTAATAGAAAGTAAATTATTGTGTGTCTCAAGTACTAAGAAGAATCATGTATAAATATATTCACATATTGGATTATCAGATACTGAATGACATAGAACAACTCTTTATTGGTGAGGTATAATATGTAATTTTCCTCTGCTTCTTGGGCGGTATGGATTACCTAATCATTTCAATTCCTCTACTAGATATACGTTATAAGAAAAAAAGCTTTTAAATATCTGAGTTGCAGCATATGTGGGCTATAGGAAAGCTGTCATTTTCTTTGATAAGATTAATTAGTGAGAGAAAAGCAATGGTTGTGTCTCTATTATACATAGGCCATTTAAAAGTCATGTTTTTAGTCTTAAAAATTGTACCGTGGCAGTGACTGATGTTTTACATAGGTTCTTATAGTTACTACACATTGTACTGCTGATTTTGATGGAGCTATGCTGGAGTGCATTGACACGAACTCAAGATTGGCTG
The DNA here is from genome assembly GCA_029814765.1 of Acanthurus leucopareius. Lineage (NCBI taxonomy): Eukaryota > Metazoa > Chordata > Actinopteri > Acanthuriformes > Acanthuridae > Acanthurus > Acanthurus leucopareius. Next base: position 14,601,614 of record JAQMCX010000045.1, read on the forward strand.
TCAAGTCGTGTTCCTAACACGCCGTGTTTTCATTTTTTCCACTCGGGCTTTTTTTTTCTCTCAAGCCAACGTCTCTGATAAATTGTTTATCACCTTAAGCGTTTCTTTTTGACTCTGGAGAGAAAAGGGGGCTGCAAAAAAATGAAATATGGCTGAAACCTATCATATTTGAAAGCCTTTCTTTTTCATGCCTATTGGTCACATGAGAAAGTTTGCTGTCAGGAAAAAAAAAGCAAGTAGGGGAAAAACAAGGTCCTTCCCTGATGATGGTATGCTCTCAAACAAATAAAGTCTTATAGAGGTTAGATAGGCCAGCTGCCCCCCTCCATTCAGACATATCCTTTTTTTTTTTTTACCCTGAGCTCCTTCCTCGCTGAGCACCTTAGAAGTCATACTTTCACCTGATTGGTGCACAAACAGAGGATCAGGCAATACAAACTGACATTTATCTTCCTTTGTAAAATACCACAGTAGTATTTCCTGGCGAGGGGCACGATACAGAATGCTAATCCCCTGCCACTGTAGCATAGCATTTTAATCAGACAAAGATAATTGCATTGGTAGTTAATTGATGAAGCATCCAATAGGGTAAAATGAACTCAGCCTTTACAGGCCAATTTAGCCGAACTGAAGTCAGTGGCTTTAAGTAAGCTGTTGCCACACAGAGAACATTTCACAGGCTCATGAAAAAAGTACTTTGTAATTATAAACAACTGCACATATGGATCAGTCTGACTTGTCCAGGTGCCAAACAAATTAGTGCATTAGAAGTGGTAACGGCATTCATTTTTTTTCCCCCCTTTCTCCTGTGACTGCGAACTAAACCTCATTAGGGAGGTAGAGGCTTGAGAAACACTAACAATGCAGTCATCAACCAAGTTGCAGGTAGCAACGCTGCAATTCAAAGAGGTGACAAAGTGACCGCTGCATGCAGAGAAGCTTTAGTTATTATTCAGTGCCACCAGTCGTTTTGTAAAAGTCCACAGAGGGGGCAGCTGGCAATCTCTCCTAAGCTCTGTTCCACTCCTCTCTAATACTTGACATGTCATAGCCGCAGAGAGCTGCTCTGACTAAAAAATATCCCATATTTGGATTGGTTTAGTTTATGTATGTAGTTCAGTATTAGTTTAAGTATGGCTTTTGGCATTGTTCACATTTGCAGAGCACAAAGCCACAATATTGATTTCTTTTCTATTTTTCCTTCCCCCTAACCCTCCCTGACAGACACACACACACATATACATACAAACACACACACACACACACACACACACACACAGACAGACACACAGGCACACTTTTCCTTCCAATAGTCCGCCCTTCGATTGTCGGCACTGCGAGTGGATTAAATTACACTTATGTTGTACAGATGCTTGTTGTAGTTTTTCACTTTAGATAGAAAAATGAGCTTTGCAAGTCAACCACAAGTCTCCAGTGATAGACTCTGTGATGACAGTGTGTTCCCATATTAAAATGAAGCACAAGAGAGCAGTATAACAGTATAACAAAGG
>JAQMCX010000045.1:14603224-14660070 GCA_029814765.1 Acanthurus leucopareius
AAAATGAAGCACAAGAGAGCAGTATAACAGTATAACAAAGGCAAAACTGTGGCGGCAGAAAAAAATAGCCATTGCAAAATAAATTCTTAATGGAGTTATATATATATATATATATATATATATATATATATTTTTTTTTTTTTTACGGTTACATCAGCTGTGGGGTTTGATTATTAGTGTTGTATCGCTGTGCTTACTGTACACAGACTGCCATAAGGGGGTTACAATGCTCCAGACATTTTAGCCGACAAACTACACTTTAATGACAATTATCGATTTTTTGCAGGACCAGTTAGGCACAGAGATGACATACTAGCCCCATTAGCTCCCTGGTGCAGTTTAGATCTGAAATGGTCACTCAATATACTGATGTATGTCAGGCCGCTGGCCCAATCACCGTCCACATATCAGTGTGATTCATCTCGCTAAACCGTTTCAGCCTTTTGATTAACATGCACAAAAATGCTGCCTCTGTGTATATCCTGCACCTGGAGCTCTGTTATCATGTGTCTTCTGCCTTTAATACCTTCTTCCTCTGTGTCAGCCCAACTACACATCTCCCTTCGATTTGCACTGATAGAGCTCTTTTTCTCTCTCTCTTCTCCCCCCCAGGGTTTAGTCGAGCTGCCCTGCCATTTGGCTTAGTACGGAGAGAGCTGTCTTGTGAGGGTTACCCGATCGATCTGCGGTGTCCAGGAAGTGATGTCATAATGATCGAAAGTGCCAACTATGGCCGAACAGATGACAAGATCTGCGACGCCGACCCTTTCCAGATGGAGAACATCAACTGCTATCTTCCAGATGCCTACAAGATCATGTCACAAAGGTAAAACTACAGACGTCTCTGTGCAGCACCCAAAAAATTGATTCCAAAATGAAAAATCTGCCAAAGCCAAAGTTACAGAGCCCTTAGAAAATAATTGACAGGGCTTAACAGTAACGGTTGCCACGTTGCTCTGAGCAACCAGATATTGACCACTGTCAACCATTTCATTTTGTCTGGTTGCCCCCGTTGGCATCTCTTTTTCCTGTGCTTATAAAAAAATTCTCCACATCCCTGGCCCTTGGAGTAAAATCTTCCGCCAAGGAGAAAACAGGTCTGCCGTCGGATTGATTTACTCCATCAAAAATAGCAAAACTGAATGCGAGTGTGGAGTAAAAAAAGAAAACGGCAACGGTAGCCTGTCAGAATCAATAACCCAGAAGACATTAATGTTTGCACCAACACCGAGGCAGCTGAATCTGATCGAAAGAGAATTACAAACTTCGGTCAGAAGCTGGGAGTCGGAGTAGAGTTGATAAACAGGAGAAAATTTTTATTTAATTATTTACTTTTTAAATCAGTTGAAAGAGCACTGCGAAAAAAAACAACAAAATGGGCTTAAATTTCACATTTGAAAATATGATTGTAAGAAATCCAGTATTTAGCCACATTCCTCCTCCAAAAAGACATTTTTTACAGGTGTTTCTCATTTGACACGACTGACAAACTGCAGATTGGATGCGGCTTGCAGGCACTAATCATCCTGTTTATTGTAATTTTATGTGTTTAATACATTATCTTGATAATGTGCACTCTAGATTAACTATGCTAATATTAGTCTCTCACTGTTAGCTTTGTTTTGCCATGAAGCTGAGCCACTTGCTCTTATCAAAATCCAAAAGTGTGTGTGTGTGTGTGCATGTGTGTGGGTGGATGGGTTGATCAGGAGCGTAATATACAGTGTTTACAATGTGAATGTCTGACACACTGAGAAAAAGTGAAAAACAGACATTTGTGTGAACTATTTTTCGGTCACACTTTCACATGTGAAACCAGTCATTAATGATTTTAAATTAGCGGTTAAAAACCAACTCTGGCCCTGATTGTTTCAAACAGTTCACATACCGTTGTTGCTGAGAGCTGTAGTGTCTATAGATTGGTTGATGTGAATGAATGGCAAAAAAATTTTTGTTTTTTAGTCCAGTATCATTACTTACCTACATGTAACAGTTTAGCGCAAAATGTACTTCATTTTAACAATTTCAAAGTAATTGAAAATGACTAAGTACATTTCTTCAAAAACTGAAAATGTTTTCACTTTTTAAATGTATTTCAATTTAGCTTCTCATAATTTTACTCCACTACAGTCCTGTTACAGATATATTACTTTCTTTCTGCACTACAGTTATTTAAAAGTCAGTCAGTAGTTTGTTTTCATGATTAGATTTAACTTACAGTTTTAAAAAAAAATAAACTTAGAAGTAGTAATTTGCCCCTACTCGACTAACTACAATATTTAGTACTGATTACGCCTCAACATACAAATCAAAATATGTAATGCCGTAATGCATTAATTAAAGTAATTAAACTAAAAAAAACATAACCAGACTTAACCAAACTTAACCAGAACAATGTGAACAAAAGATCAAGTTGGATGATGATGTAAAATGTTCTGGTATCCTTTGATCTGTTAATTTCACTGTTAAACAGCCATCGTTACCTGATATAAATCCTTCTTAGTGAATAATAAAAAACATGTTTACAGACAAGAAAATGTATTGAAGTTTTCATCATGTTTTTAGTCACATTTCTAGACTCTTTCCTCACTTCAGTTACAGACCTTCAGAGTTTTAACATTGTCTGAAACATTTGGGATAATGCAATATTGTTTTGTCAACTTAATACTGAACAATGATACAGTCGTTTCTGGACATTTTAATGTGAAAATATTACAAATTATAAAAGCAGGACTTTTACTTATATAAATTATAACACACTGCCCTTCTAATGTACTGGCCTTGATTAATCCTGTTGGTCAGATTGAGGACCAGCTCTTTGCAGGACCCACTTACACAATGATCACTGAGCATTGAGATGACCCTCATTTCAAAGCCTCTGTCTCTGTGGCTGTCACTCATGTGCAGAGGATGATTTAGTGTGAAAACAAACCCAGTGAGGCGCACGGACACGCACACACACACACACACACACACACACACAGGCAGCTCTGTAGGGCTCCAGTGGTAACGCCGTGCGCGTGAGACCCTATACATGAGACCAGTTGTCACACAGGGATGCCAACCGAGCCAAAGTGCACAGGAAGGAATGACATATGAGCGCCACAAAGAGAGATATTGGACTGAACGAGGCCGTCAGCAACTTTGGCAAGCTGCCTTGGGAAATAAAAAAAATAATGAAATAAAACAGTCGAGCCCTTGTATTCAGGGGGTTTATTGTCAAGCCCTATTTGATGAAGTCAGATAGCTGACTCACATTGTCTGTCCTGAAAGGCCGCAGCCTGCGTGCTCCCTGCTTGTGGCCCAGTGTATTATGCTGCCCTCAGCCTCGCTCGTACAAAAACAGTCCACTGAAGCACAAATACTGACCCAGCAGGAGCCACCTGACAACAAATCCCATACAGTCTTGGGGAGAACGCTAGCCACCGCCGACTGCAGACGACCCGCGTTCATTCCTCTGTGCTTATCCTGAGGGTGCCAGGGGGAGCCAGTCGAGATGGTATTTTAAATGTGTTTTTAGCATTTCAATGTCACTGCAGAGCTATTGTATTGAGAGCAAAAGAGAGAAATATGCGCGTCCTAAAAAGGAGCCCTGTGATACAAAAGGTGTCTCTCAGGTGCGTGAGTTCGAAAATCACACAAAAGGAACGTCACAAGAGTTTACATCTGATACTGCAGGGGCAAATCCAAAAGAGATCGACTGATGCAAGAACAGTGACTTGCATATATTTACATAAAGTGCCATACATGGATCATATTTATTTATTTATTTATTTATCTCCTTATTTATTCTGTCAGCGTGCAAGTTCTTGTGAAATTTATCACCACTGAAAGTGTGAGAGCAGATTTATGTTCCTGTTTATGTGGAAATGAGCCACAGATTTTAAGATGCACACTTTTAATTCCTATATCATTAAAGTTGTGTTTATGTAATCAATGCAAAAACTTTAAACACCCTGCTGCCATGAAAACAGATTCAAGGACAGCTCGACAAACACAAAAGATTGCATATGGGACTAATTAGTGATTTTTTTTTTTGTTTTTTTTAATCTATTGTCCATTTATTTACAGGAATAGAAGAAAAAAAAAAGAACACTATTGTAATGAAACAATGCCTCCGCTGCCAAAGATAATTACCCTCAAACGAGAAATGTGGTGAATTTTTTTCCCCCTATTTTAAATAAAATGTTTGTTTGTGAGAAGGTCTGGGTTCTTAACTTCTCCACAAGTCAAAACTCTGGTTTGGCTCCTGCTGATGCGAACCCAGCTGAACTGTTCCATATGTGGGGCAACCCACTGCTCACACTGTATGTGAAAGCAAATTGTGTTTTTTTTTTACTGTACAGTCTCCATCAGTAAAGGATTGAAGACCCCAAAATTATTTGTTGCCATAATTACCCTGGCCTGCTAATTTAAGTGTGCGAAGGGGAAAAAAAAAAATTACATTAGCACTTATGTGGAAAACTGTGTTCACTTTTAAACACCCGAAATTGATGTGGTCCTGAAGTGTGGAGAATTGGATTGAGGCTTCGCTGAGTTTGATAGATCCTGTTGGCACTCCAAGTTGTTTTTATATCTGGCTGGCATATTATATTCATGAGCACAATGATTTTATGAAAATAGCCTTAGGACTGTTGTGGCTCAATTAGAACATTCAGCTGCAAGCAATTAGTCGACTCAAGTGGGTGATAATCTGTACAGGAATTTTTCACGTGGACACCTCCCCAGCAGATGTGAAACTGCATGGCAGTACAGTTTGAAATAATTAATTCATTGATAATAATATTCAGCGAGGTGATTTTTCATGTTCTTCTTTTCAGAATTTCAGTTCTTAATTATTACATTTCTTCATCTGCACTGATGATAATGATAATGACTGCAACCACAACATCCAGTAGATCAAAACTGTAATTCCGAGCTGTTTGAATATTATTTTGTAATGCATTTAGTTGCGCACGCACTAACCATCTGGTGCTCAGTTATTATTGATTTAAATCTGACCCCCGGTTCTTATCGCAGTGGTTTGAGGACTAGTGATGATGACAATGACACATTTTGACTAATCATCATCAGAAAAAGAACATATAAAGATATACAGTATGAATAAGTGGCTTACATCTATCGATCTTTCTATGACTAATGAGCTTCATCGTAAGTATTCGATAACAAGGTCATTGATTGCTGTAACATAACATGGCTGGGTCCTGCTGTGCCTGTGGATCATGGGTTTTCCAAGGAGCGTATCATTGACAAGAATGATCAAAGCAGATAGCTCTCTAACAGAGGATGTGAAATTCATTAGTGGGATTACAGCCAGGACAGCTATGAGTTGATTATCTGCAATAATTATCATGAAAATGATCATTACCATTCACCATTTGGTCTTCGGAACTTTTTTTGTTTTGTAATGACATAGTTTGAATGTGATCAATTTTAACAAATATAATTAAGCTAATAGGGTTGGTTAGCACTAAACTTGTAATGCTGAAATGATCCGGTAATATTAGCATGTAATAGGCCGTATTTTTCAAGTTCTTGTCAATAAATGCGGGGCCGTTCTGGAGACTAAATGGTGCTGCTTACACTATTTATATCAGTGACAGGACTGCTTGCAAAGCTCTCCGAGGAGCTCCATTGTTGCTGCCTGACAGCACACTGCCTTGTTCTTCCTCTCTGTACACACAGCGTTAGTGTTTATTTAAAGCACAGCAGATTAAGATTTCATAAAGATCCAGATTCAGCTCGGGTGTTTCAGAGGGGTGTACACAAGTTCATGAGCCATGAAACTGCTCTCTACTCAAGACTATATCGGTGATGATGTGCTAAATTAAAAAGTGTAGGAACAGTCATTAGTGATCTCATTAACCAAACAACTGATCATAGCAACAAACAGCACTTTAAATAATTAAATTATATAAATAAAAACTTTTTTGCTTATTGAAATGTGGGGGAATTGATAGGCTTATTAAATAACATTAGATCAGGTTATATTGCTATGTTAACAGAGAGGTGGGCAGTAGGATAGTTGAGGAGGTTGCTAAGGTGGTTGATAAGGCCCCCTGACGTAGAGGGAGCAGGAGGCTCTTGTCACGTGCACATCAACTTCAGCCCTTTGAGTGATAATGCAAAAAGTTTAATGTTCGTAACTTTTAATGTTAGTAACTTTTTATGGTATTTGTGTTTTGGGTAATTGAAAATTGCAAGTCAGCACTGTCTGAGAAAACGGACATTATCGTAAACAACATCATGAATTCTGCATCTCACACGCTGTAAGAAGCAGCACCGTCCTCTTGCGTCGACCACATGTCCTTGTGGACCTCCTCTAGTGAGCCCTTGACACGAAGGTAGAAGGATGGATGACTAGTCTAGTCTCATATCAAGTTGTCTATATAATACTGATACATTGTCCGCTGCATAACACTAAAATATCCACTATGAAATTTATTTTTATCTATAAATCCTTCACCTATAACAAACTACTGATGATGTTTTTAAATGACGTCCTGTACAATTTTGCAATTTTTACATATTCATCCGTCATGGGGCACAGAGTTAATGAACCTTCAGGACAATCGGACATTTAAGATACCTTCTAATAGGTTACAAAGCCTATAAAAATAATCAGTTCCTGTTGTTTTTTGTTTTTTTTGTTGTTACTTATTTCAAAATAGATTAAATTGCAATTTGTTTTCATTTCTTATAGAAAAAAAAACCCTTTATGTCAAGGTGAAAACAGACTGCTACCAAGTAATCTGAAATAATTGCAAATATAGTGTTAGTCTTATATTGTATTCAAAAATTATCAAATGCAAAATATGTGGTGAATTGGTATTCTCTTCTTCCATATCAGTTTTTAGTGGATGCACCATTGGCAGCAGTTAAGGTCCTGGTCTGTGTGCATGAGCCTCCATCAGCTCTGCTCATCTGGACTCTTCACTTCTCTGGCTCTGACTCAGTCACTCCAGGATGTTAACACTGTTGTTTTTGAGCCATGTCTGTGTAGTTTTGGCTTTATGCGCGGGTGTGCTAGCGTTGCATTCTGTGGTCCTATAAAGGTGACATTTGCAGAATGTCACAGTAGTATTTCCGTTGACTTGAGCGGCACGATGATATACCTTCGCTGATTTAAAAATCAATCGGTGAAATGGACGGATGCGAGTCAGACAGCCGCCCTCCGGAGACTGAAAGAGCATGTGACAGTAATTACAAGTTTTAGCCGGATCCTGGGTCAGACTTTAAGTTGAAAGCAGGATGCTAATGGTTAATTTCTAACGACCTATATCCTGTAACATTATTGGGCCACCCCCTTAGAAAATAGTCTAAATATACAGATATCAGGGGCGATTATACATCAAGCGAGGGTGAGTGTGTGTTTGTGTGTGTGTTTTGTGTCCTGTTTGCAACAGATTGTTTCTTTCGCTGCCATTTTGTGGCCCTGGAAATGATTTAATTTTTCAATGGCCTGTCTGTGATCAACAGGCTTGCCTCTTGAGAGAGATGTCTGCCTTGATAATTGTGCCATGAACCTCATCAGCATTTCAGATGAAATGGAGCTAGACGGGTCACTTTGAGTTTAAGAGACGCTAATTTGATTGAAATTCAAACTGGGAGCACCAGGAAGTAGATTGTGCCTTTTTCTGTAATGTGCTCCCCTCACTCATGTCGCTTTTCTCCTCCAGTTACACAGCGATTGTTTTCGCTGCTGATGCTATTTTTTATACTTTGAATTCCAAGTGGCTGCTTAGGCTTCCTGAATGCCGTGGAGTGTTGAGGGGTAGAAAATTGAGCAGTGGGGGCAAAAACAATCAGCAATTAAGGTGCGTCTCATCTTTAGTCTAAACAGGATGTGTCACGCAAGCAGCACATGATGTGTCACATGAGCAGCTTAAATGGTTATGAAAGACCTCAGTGGCCGTCTATCTCACTTTAAAGGCAGTCGAAGCATAACGACAAAACAATCTTGAATTTTTTTTTTTTCCCTAGAATGCTGTCAAGCTGTAGAGTAATGCTTAATTTTTCTATTGAACAGACTTTTTTTTTAAAAGCATCCCTTGGCTCAGGAGACCAAACCTTTTGCATACCATTTAGATTTAATATGTAACATATCTATACTGGATATACTGGATTTTTGAGGCCAAAATTGATATAAAATTATGTGATTGTTGTTAAAAAATCCAGTGTTACATGTTCTGTTTTGTTATCTGGGAAAATGTGTAGAATGAGGCCAGAATTTATGTTTAAAATTGAACAACAAAATATGAAGAAATGACAGTTGTGCCAAAAAAATGTTTGCGTAAGGTGTTGTAAAGAAGTTGAAGTTAGCATGCTAACCAGCTAGCCCCAATTAGTCTTGCCTCAACTAACATCGCCTCAATTAACTCATCATAAGACACACTATATTTAAACTTGACAGAAATAAAAGAAAAAACCCACCAAAACCATTTTGGTTTGACCCGTTGTTACAACAATGACTAACTCTGGTTTGGTGGCAACAAACCCCAAAAGCTTTTCAGTGAGTTTGATGTGAAAATCTCTGCTGGGATTATCCCCTCCTTCTTCATGACTCTCCTGTCCCTGCTTGTTGTGTCTTCCTGGTCCCTGGAGTCACAGTTCTGATTGGAGCTGCTGTAAATCACTTCAATACTGTAATTCCTGTCGTCTAACTGGCCTCAGTTGGTCTTGGAGGCTGTGTTCAGTTCCGATCCAGCTGTGTGGGCCTTGGGCGTCAGCAGGCCGTGATATAAACATCAACACTTGGTGCTCCAAGCTCCTGTTCCAGTTAGACTAATCAGCTAATAGGGTGATTTGTATGGCTAACTGAGTTAATAAGCCAACAGTAGCTACTAGCTACAGCCAAAGAGAACAGCAGGGGTTAGTCTGGTGTTATGGTCTGGTGTTATTCTGCCCAGTTTCATGTTTTATATTAAATCTTTTAAAAACCAAAACACATGAACACAAACAAATGCTTGGAATAGAATAAGGTTAATGAATAAAACTTGGTCTTTTTTTTTTATTCGTTCATATTTCTTAACTTACCTAAAACATCAATTCCTTCCCATCTCTGCATTGCAGTTTTTTTTTTTATCGCAGCATTAATATCTGCTGATAACGTCACATCTGTAAGTGGCTCATATTGGCAACTCTGTATGTCTGCTCACTTTCTATACTTAGAGCTAAAATGAATATTAATTAACTGTTAATAAAATATACCGCAGCTTGAAATTTACACTAGTTGGAGAAGTGCAACCAAAGCAGAGCCAACTTGCAAGCCTCCCCTTATCTACTGTACACAGCAGCATTGATTTAAACGACATCGTATCTGTTCATAAAGATGGATTAGTGAAAAACAGATCTGAATTACAGGCAGACTTCAGACATAAGTGATGACTTTTACCACATTTGTTAGTGGAAATAGAGTTTTTCGTACTCAAGGCAATTTATTATTCATTTAGCACATTATCTTCATGTCCAATTATTCCTCTGACATGCTTTATGGTGGCAGTGGAAAAGGTTAAATTGCATGTGGATACATGGTATCAGGAGTGCTATCAGTTACACCTTGTTGGCATCTTATCGCACCCCTTCTCGCTGTCAGCAGGGAGTGCTCATTTTTAAAGGAGATTTGCATCAAATCCAAGCAGCGTTTTCTATGACACTCTAATTGTACTGATGTCTGCCTCTCCCAAAAGGTCAGAGATGTGATGGGATTACATTTGGAATACTGCAGTGTGATTAACAGGCTGGTAAGGGAAATGGAGGCAATCAAAGCTAAAAGTGGCTCTTTTTTTTTTTTTTTTTAAAGTTATACTTAAAAAAAAAATATATCCAGGCATTTTTTGAACACTCTGAAAACTTTCTGATTAGCATTGATTTTTAAAAAGGTTAAAAAATCATAGAAAGATAGATGGATCGATGGATAGATATGTTACTCGTTATAAGCTAATACAAAAACGAATACCAAACAACGTGCTAATATTGCACCAAGAACTTTAAAATGACTTTATATTGAGCTCCTTTGCAGCTGTCTAATTATTCTCTTGCTTGCATTTCGGGATAAAATAAATTAGACATTCCTCCACTTTAGCTTCAGTTAAATCCTATTGAGCAGTCAAGGTATTTATAGAAATAGAATGTTTCACTCTGGAGGGAAGTAGAGAAAAGCTTCATTTGACTTAATATTCATTATGTACATGATTAATTATTATATAGCCTCAGACTATCAAAAGATAGTCAGAGATATCATATTTTACATGTATTTAATTAGTGTGCACTTTGAGACCTGTGCCCTGGCAGGCCCAAATGCTGAACTTTTTTATGAGAGGAATTTCAATTACATGCTCTCTTTCAAATTGAGGGCTAGAACTATGCATGGAAGAAGTCATTAGGGTTTTTTCAATTGGTCTCAGGAGATGCCCAAGGTTTCACAGATGAGAAGGAATCAGAGTCACACAATCCCGTAGATCAGGGCGGCCCCGCTCCACAGCTCTAAAATTAGGGCAATATATCAGAAAGAGCTATCAACACTTATGTCAACATTGTTTCAAAAGAAATATGAGGCTTTTTTCTTTTCCAGTGCTTACGTCCCTGTTGTTTAATACATTTGCCTGAGAAACGATGGCAGGTCCATGTCTCATTAGTGTCATGAATTTTATTTTTGATACCACTCTGTTTCATGTGCCCAATATAAACCAGGCATTAATTTCCTGGTCTCATTGGAATCTGTTAGATAAAGCACTGTAATTTATATTGCCCCTGCATGATATGCTTATGCATGAGCATAGGGGACAGAATCATCAAAGTGACCATATAATATATGGAAAGTGCTGCAGAGTCATGAAATATTACTAACAAAAACAAGCGGTGCATTATGGGCCCAGCATGAGGTGCATGTTTTAATTCAGAAACAGTCATTCATTTCCATAAAAACAAATACAATGTGCAAATATTCTCCTCTGTTATCACACATTGAGGTTATTAATAAAGTGAAATTCCCCTCGAGACCCTCACTAAACACAAATGCACACATACAGATGTAGAAACAAACAGGAGTCATTATGGCTGTGTGCCAAAAACCCTCCAAAATATCCCTTTTATTTGTTTTGGTGAAAATTTAAAAAGATATTCCTCATCAAATGTATTTGGGGGGAAAAAAAAACTTGACTATTTTAATTGGCATACACACTGATATGGAGAAATAAAACTGGAGGAAGAAAGAGAGAGATGAATTGCCTTTGTTCTTTAAAAAAAAAAAAAAAAAAGTAATGGCTAACTCTGTTCCCTGCCGTTATTTTGATTTAGTGGGGTTTTATTTGAACACAGGAGCCGTTTGTTTAAGTTGCTGAATATATATATTTGTGTGTGTGTGTGTAATAAACCATAATACATTGCATGCTTTCATTTAATGCCACTAAAAGGTGGCTGGTTTCTATCTAAAACCTAAACAGCGCCATTTCAAGCCCCCTGTGTCCATCCAGTGCCACACACCTCAACAGTAAGCAAGTCTCCACTGTTCCACCCTGCTGCCTAATATTATATTAATAACATTTGGACACAGAGCAGTGATTACCTCAGCAGCCCAAAACAAAGGCAAAACCCAAAGCACAATACAATGCAACCAGTAATACATTTTCCAATGATCTGCTGTAAATGGGCGCACTGGTCTGTGATAAGAAGAAACAAATATTATCTCTGGTCCCTGCTAAATCAGCAAAACAGAGTTATTGATCTGGCTCCTCGCGTTGCCAATAGAATTTTAAGTCCCCTTGGTGGCAGAGAAGGCTTGCTCGGGGTATGATGTCGTTATCGTGATTTCAATACAGCGAAAGCGTGGTCATCTGCAATTCCCTGGGCTTCAGAGCACACCACAGGCTTATGAAGAATGTCTGCTCTCCAGATGTTAAAGGGGGTGACCGAAATAAAGTTTTAAGATCAAAACAAAATGATAGCATTAAAGTCTGATGTTGGATGTGTACATATATATAAGCCGTCTGTTGTCAAACTCCACGTTTAACACATTTTTTATTTTTTTTCTTTTGCCTTGATGAGTTTTTTTTTTTTTTTTTTGCTCCTCTGGTTTGAGAATTACAGAGGCTGCAGTAGGAATTTTTAATGAGACCTTTGGTGGCATTTTGGGTGCAAATTAAAGAGCCTCATCTAGCTACTTAGCATGTAGAAGCATTCAGAAAAGGGGCAAGCTGAAATCAATAAGTCGGGACATTTGAGTCAAACACACAGATGTGGGGGCCAAACTCCAGAATCACATGAGGTCCCCATGCTATTGTAGGCCAGCGTGAAAAACACCTTATCTGCTCCTGCATTAATGTGTTGCATTGATCTGTGCTGTTCATGTATGTTTAACGTAATTGTAATTGCAAGTTGCAAGTGAGCGGAAACATGCAGAGCAACACAACACAGGAACATACACAAACACACAGCGGGCAGTTGGAATTTGATTTGCAGGGACAAAGTTAGAAAACAGATACAGAGCCAAACTGTGTGTTACTGCAGGATTTTTTTTTTTAGAAAACCAGGAATGTAAAAAACTATCATCCTGATTTTGACTGGACATGTAATATGCATAAAAAAAAACACAACAGAGCATTTTTTGGATTCCTCTATCGCCCTGAGCGCAGTTTGACACGTTACCCCAGCACCTGAAAAAGACATACAGAGTAGGACAGAACACAAAGGACCCAAAGGACCTCTCCTGCAACATACACGGAGTCGAGAAGACTCAATAGGCAGCACGGAGTGAAAAGCTGGCCTTGACTATACTGCTCACGGACTAAATGGCATTGACACATGGTAACAGTTCATCGCTCTCTCTGCTTACTTCATTAACTTCTTTGTTGGGAAATTTGAGTTGATAAGTTGGGAACGTTTGCGTTTGCAGCTTCTTCCTTTGTTAAACTCGTTTGACCACATTGACCTTCTTTGACTGCTTCCCTTGCTTGAAAAGGCTAGCATCGACGTATGTAAGGGTGAGAGTTATCGTTGCTAACTCTGTTTGCGTCTTTTCTGTGTTTTTTTTTTTCTCCCATCAGATGCAACAATCGGACCCAGTGCATCGTGATCACGGGTTCAGATGTCTTCCCTGACCCCTGCCCGGGGACCTACAAGTACCTGGAGGTCCAGTATGAGTGTGTGCCCTACAGTAAGTATGACCCTTCTGTCATGAATTGAACCCCCCCCTTCCCCACCCTTCCCATCCCATCATCCTCAGTTTCTCTCTACCTCTCTGCCCTCTCTCTCTCTCTCTCTCCTTCTCCTGTATGTCACACCACATCCCGTCCCATTTCTTCCTCCTGCCTTGTCCAGACAGTCTGCTCTCTTCATGTGCAACACCTTTCAGCACCCTTTTTTTCCTCTGTCTCTTCTCCCATCTGTGTCACTCCATGAACTTTTCATGAAATATGACCTGTAAAACCCTTTGGTCCTCTTCTGTAACGCCTTTATTATTGATGTGCTCGCCGTGTTTCCAGCGGATCGGCGAGCCTGGTTATGAGGTAGCAGAATAGAGGGAGGGTAAAAAAAAAAAAAAAAAAGGAAGGAAGTCATGCTGACTCTCCACGAAGGCAAGCGAGTGTTTCATTACTCAAGTCTTGTTTCGGAGAAGTCTATCAGGCGCAAAAACACAGCTCACCTTGATGACTTAATATACATCCACACAACAGGTGTTGGAAACATGTTAACAGCTGTTTCATTATGTAACAGAACAGAATGGCTCCATTGCAAGTCAACAAGGTAATATTTCATCTAAAGAGATAGTGTTAACATTTTGTCTGCTCATTGGAGGCTGAAATATTCAGTGCCATTGAGCTCCCAAACAATCTTTAGATTGCCCTTTGTCCTTTAAGCTGCCATGTTCATTTGCAATTTGTGAAGGAAATTCCTCCATGTGACCTTTACAAACTGATTAATGACAAAGATTTAAATGAATTGCCGGAATCACTAATCAGGTGGAACTGACATAATTAGAGTGAGAGTGATGGGAAGATAGTTTTTGGCGGCTCTTGTCATACACCAGTGTCTTTAAATGTGTTTCAATTTGGACTCAACATGAAATGGAAACTTAGACTAAATTTGAATAAGGCCACCTCTTCTGCGGTGCATTTTTTTAATATATATATATATATTTCTGTAAAATATATCTTTTATATAACACATTTTTTTCTGCATTGCTCATTACCAGCATACCTGTCCAAGCTGTTCCCCTCAGTGTTGAATCAGAATGCATTAGTGAGCATCATTAGGTGGTGAAACTCATTACAACTTAAAGGTTAACCTCTCCGAGGCTTTGAGGACCTGTAATTAAAAATGGAATAAGCAATAATGAGTATTTGAGTCCACCTTATTGAGCAGGGCCAAATCCTGTAGCTTTTACCTTAAATGCCTAACTGCTTGTTGGTTTTTTGTTTTTTTTTTGCCTTTTTGTTTTTTGTTTTTTTTTCCCGCTTGCCTCATAGTTAAGTGAAGTATCGATCCTATGTCTTGCTGTGTTACCTCAAACCTTAATAGCAGGATTAGCCTCAAGGTGCACTCATGTCCACCCGCTGTTATGATTGTCCTTTGCCTCCTTCTTGCACCAGGGAAACAGTCGAGAATGCTGTATTTTTGGTGAAAAAATAAACTTCTGCCCAAGGACTCTCATTTCTAGCAAAGTCTGTCAAAGAAAACAAAGAAAAAAAAATAATTCAAAAACAGGTCCTCACTTCACTTCAAGCAGTTTCAAACATGCATGTCTGTAGCCCCGTCTTTTTGCTTCTCAAGGTCCATGCCCAACCAGAATAGGACCAAGAACACAGAATGTTTCCTATCGCAACTGCCCTGGTAAGTGCTTAGTGTTCTCCCAGTCTGATCCAGTCCACACAAAGCCCAGTCCAGCCTTTCCCACTCAAGCCCTGTTGTAAACTGTGCTAGACTGTGATTGACAGGCAAGTTCTGTGTTTTGTTTCTTCCCCCTTACCAGCCCTCTGTCTCCAATTCCCCCGAAATAAAATCCATATACTCCAGATCATTTTGTAGGGTAAGACTAATGCAGAGACAGGCGATCATAGGGGAAGATTTACTGAGCTTTTCTTCACTAGAGCCAAACCTTCACTACTGTTTTCAACAAATACCTTACTGCTGTTTTCTAGCTTTCAGATGGAATAGATCATATGCCAAATACCAAGATTTGTGATTAAAAACAGTACAGTGATTCAAGAGCTTAGGATCCCCTGGATTTGCTGGGATACAAGACTTGAGAAGTTGTTTTGCAAGAAAACGTATTAAATCCCCATTAAGCTGATCAACGACGGGACTCCAGACAGTGTCCTCATTCTGACTGCTAACCGCTGCCCCTTGAAGTCTGTCTGTCCCATGAGATACGACCAGCAGTTAAATAACATAATATTATGAGCAGTTGCTTTTGTCTCAGCCATTGGCTGAATGTAATATGCTATCAAATTAATTTCATTTCATTGTTCAAGCCTTTGCATAATCACACAAGCAATTTTTGGGGATTTTTCGCTTCTGTGCAAGTGGCTTTTGCAACAAGTTGCCTACATTTCTGCCATTTTCATCCTTTTGGCTTCATTATTTTGGTTCTTGTCATGAACTGCCCTCATTAACAACATTATCTTCATATTCCAGCCAGGGATGTAAATTGTGCGTTCACCTGGCACTGGATTGCCCTCTGAATTGGCTCGAGTAATTGCCTAAATCAGACAACATAAAAGCCAAGACGCTTTTTTTGTAATCATTAATTTTTTTTTTCTTTATTAGGACTGCTCTGTGCAAGCTAATTTGAAATACTGAAGAAAAAGACAAAAGTTGCCATTTCCATCCATTCTACCCTTGCAAAACCATAGAGTCGTGCCAGTGGGCTCAAGCTGTCCTTAATGTGAATATTTTCATTTTTATCTCATTCTAATGCCAGTAAACCCCCCCCACCCCACCCCAATCCTTACCCCATGTGACAGTGATGGCCAGATTATCGAAATTGAAGTTAAGCTTTAGCAGCGTGTTTCTTGGGTCCCCCCTTTGATGTTTTTGTTCTTTGTGTTCAGTTTTTCCTCCTTACACATTCAGGGTAGTTTACACGATGCTTTGATTTAGATTAAACACCGGAGCCACTGACTGAGTCTGCAGTTGACAGCAGATTCTGATTATGAACAATGAATATTAATAGTCATTTTAATTTAATTAGTACTAGTTCATAGAGAGCAGCATTTCCCTAGAAAGTGTGTAATGTGCAGGAAAGAAAGTTTAGGGTCCTCGGGGATAGTGTGGGTTGGGATGTGTCTCATGTTTGTTTGTTTTAATGTTGCTATATTAAAAGTTTACTGACTCTCTTCCCTTCCCCCTGTGCAATCTGCAGGAACCCTCTTCGGCTATCTGACTCACTTTCTTCTTCATCCACTGACCCATTTCTGATCACACTGATTGCTATTTCTATTTTTACATTTCTACTAACGTCATCAGGTCTTCGTCTTGTGTTCTCCTTTTTTTTCCTTCCAGGTCTCCTTCACGCCATCTTTCTCTGTCCTCCTCACGCCTCCTCTGTTTCATGCGGCTGAGGCAGCCTCTGAGAACTCGACAGTGTCTGTAATTTGTGATTTGCTTGCTTCCTTCACGTGTTTGATCTCTTAGTTAGCCACAACACATTTGAATTTCTCCTCCAGACCGGCGTGCATTCATTTGCGGATCCTTCTGAATATCTAGTTTCCTCTGCATTTTTGCCACTGAGGCCCAGGTCAGACTTCACAATTATAACAGATCCAAAGTCTAATATGAACCTGCACTAATTGGAGCCGGAGGGTTGCAGGATTCAAGGGGAACCTATTTTTATGATTGCCCACGTTATCCCATGGTGCAAACTGGCCCCAAATGTGTACAATTAGTTTTTCAATGTTGATTCTCGCAGGCCTTCTGTAGTTGAGCCTTTGCATTGTGAATTCATCCTATGCTGAAGTCGGAAAACCAATAGAAGTGTAGATCAAGGGCAAAAGAACTGACGCAAGCAGTTTGTGCTTGTGAGATTAACATCTCCAGCAGCAATCAGTCACTGCATTGTGAAAAGGATAAATCTGAAATTAGATTATATCAAACAGCAACGCGTCTGAATCAGACCATTAGCAGAAACGACTTTTAAGTCAGAGGAGTTTCATAACAATGAAATAGATTACGAGCTGAGGCCTCGGTAATTACAAGAAGTGGTTGAGCTTTTTTTTTTTTTTTTTTTAAATAATTACTCAGTTTTCCTGTGCATTCAGTAAGCAAAAGTGTCAGCAAACGATTGATGACATTTTTTCTGTGATGCTCATCTTTGTCCCCTCGCATTTTATCCACAACTTGCTAACTGTGCAGCAAGCAGGCTGATTGTTACGCTGATCTCTGTCAGCGATGCCACATGTGATTTGAACGGTCTTATGGTCTGACCTGGGCTTCAGACTAAGCTGAAAAAAACATCTTCTCTAAAGTTGTCCTGTAAGCTTGTCATAAATAATTTGAAGTCTTGTTGTTGCAAAAGGTAGAAAGATTTAGTCATGTGAAGTGTTTTGTAAATCAGTCATTAACATCTCACATTAATGGACACGGCAGTGCGTCTTAGCACGGTCGCCTTCAGAGTGCCTTGTCTGAAAAACGCCTTTGTTGGCTAATTTATAGCGGACATGTATTAGAAAGCACAAAATAACTCAGCAAATGAAACGCAGCGCTGTACTAAAGCGTTAAATATATTCAACAATGAGTGCACATAAGCTGTATTAATGTATTCTGCTTCAGTGATTTACACTGATTACCTGCTTCCTTCATAAAGCCACAGTTAGTTTGTTTTTTCTGTGTGCATACGGCTTCATAATTTCAAAAGTGGTTAAGTAAGATTAGAGTGTGAGGTTTGGACTTTTGTTGGTATTAGTCAGGTGTTACATTGTCCACAATAATAAAACAATATATTTATTGTATTCAAATCTGTTTTAAGACAGGGCAAAGAAGTATATTCAACACTATATGTAACAGTATTTTTTGAAAAAGGATAAACCATATATTTTTTTATTTTTTACTGTAATTGGGCTTGGTTTATGGTGGTGGGTGGATTAAAACAGACCATAGTATGAAAGCAGCTTCTTTTAGCTTTTTAAAAAAACAGTCATGCTTAGTGACATTATAACAAAACTTAACATATAATTAATCGTAAAATGCTGCAATAATGGTGTCACTTTACTGTCGTACCAACAATATCAATTTGAGTCTTAGAAAAAAATGTAATAAAAATCTAATTATTCTAACAAAGACATTTTTCCTCCAAAACTGATGATATTAAATGAAAATCAAAAAATTATTTTCTTCTAAATGTCTAAAATAAGGTCATTAGTAATGACATAAACTCACAGGCAACTGTCGGTTTGTCAAAAATAAAATCCATCCACTTCCATGATACAAACCTCCTGTTACACATTCTCACTCCCAACTCTTCACATAGAAACACTTGGTCGAGACCCCTTGGCCACAGTTTCTAACACACAGGGTATTTTTATTGAATGCGTGTGTGACATACAGAGTTTTCTAAGCAGCTGCTCCACCCAACGTAGTAGAAAGAGCAATAAAGATCCAAAAGGTGTGAGGGCTGGGTGGAGAGATGGTTCACACACAGGACCTTCATCCAGTAGATGAAACTGTGTGTTCCTCGTGAAATCAAAAGCAAAGCACAAGTCAACAATCTTTTTCTAAAACTATTCGAATAGTTTTGGTGCTAAAACCAAACTCAGCTACAATACTCTCACATTTTCAACCACATTTCCACAATGACCTTTTTCAGAAGGATAATCACATGTTAGAAATGTTTCTGACAGGAAGGATTTGCACGTTGCACACAGGCACTGTAGGAGCGCCAAGGGCGTTTAAAAAAATGAAGCTCAGAGATCCTGAGCAGGCTTCCCTGTGTGAGGAGTTGAGGGTGAGAATGTGTCCGATTGATTGCGATCACACAACTGATCAGACCATTCCCAATGTTCTAATCAAACCCTTTTTCTGAGACAGGACCTTGATGGCTGCGTGTCAGCTCTCTCACAACTCTTCCTGCTTTCTCTGAATAGGTCTACCCGTCTTTGTCCATGTCTCATAACTTGTTTCTGCATATGTAATCGTAGCGATGACAGTTAATTCATATTAATCTCTTTTTTTTCCCCTTGCACCCCTTTCATTCTCTCTTCAACGCTTAAAATAGAAGTGGAGCAAAAAGGTAAATAACAGACACGATCCAAAACCCTAGCTCCTTGTTTTGTGGCATCTGGCTGTAATCTACCTATTTTCCCATGGTGGCCCCGACTAACGCATCGCAGACTTTATTCTTCAGAAACCCCCCCCGACCCCCACTGTAGTGTTAATGGCCAGGGTAGTGCAACAAGGGAAGTGAGGCTGGCCTTAAAAAAGACAGCACACATGCAGCCAAATGATGTAAATGGGGGCGTATTGGCTGCAGTCCATAGGGGCTTCCTCTCCTCATTCTTCCTGGGTGCTTTTGCTACTCAGCAGAATCTCATATTGCCTGGCTTCCAAACCCTTTTCCATAGCATGCCATGGTAACAGTGTTTCTTGGCCCCTTTTTTTCAAGCTATTGATTTCAACTGTCCCTTTTCTCTCAGAGCCCCCCTCCCCCCCTTCTTTCTCACTTTTCTCCACATTATTCTCACCTGACCACTTGCTGCTCTGTTCTCTGTTGATTCTTATGCCTGCTATGCCTCAGAGCAACAGCCAAAACACCTCAAGAGAACCGTAATGAAAAGTTTTTTTTGTTTTTTTGTTGTTTTTTTTTTGTTTTTTTTTTAAATCTTAATGGTTGTGACATTTGCACCACTTGGTAATGACAAGCCTCTCAGGTCTATATCGTAGAAATGGTGGTGTTACTGAGACACATCAGAGTACACACAGACATTTTGCAGACTCCGCTGACTCCTGCTGTCTCATAACCTCTCCCGTCTGTCGCCAAGTGAATTTAGTTGGCTGCATTTTTATTTCTTTAATTTATTTCTTTATTTTGTTTACAGGACCAATTGTTTCGTTAAGTTTTGTTTCTGTTCTATTTCCCCTCATTTGTGTTCTACTCCCAACAGTAAATGTCAAAGAGGCCAAGCTTCTTTTTGTTTCAGACTACTTTAAACATAAAAATTTCAACATTATGCTTAATAATCTTTCCTATTCCTTTTTTTCTTTCTATGCACAAAACCAAAATCCTTATACTGCTTGTGAATATTGGCTATAGCTGTTAGTTGTGTTTTGGCCACTCTGTAATGTGTGTCTGTCCCCACTCGTCGTGGACAACCTGTTAAACAAAATGAAGACCATAGACATTATTTGGATGTTTCATATTGGTTTTTTTTTGGTTTTTTTGGTTTTTTTTAGTTTTGTTTTTCACATGTTAACCAGTGTCTGTTTCTTATTCTACTCTTCTTCCATTACTAGTTTTTCTTTGTCCTGGGACTCTGAAAGCTGTCGGAGATCCTTCCTTTCTATTTGAAGCGGAGCAACAAGCTGGCGCCTGGTGCAAAGATCCACTGCAAGCCGGCGACAAAATCTACTTCATGCCTTGGACTCCCTATAGGACAGACACTCTCATTGAGTATTCCTCCCTGGATGACTTCCAAAATGCCAGACAAACCATCACCTACAAGCTGCCCCACCGGGTGGATGGGACTGGATTTGTGGTCTATGACGGGGCCGTGTTTTTCAACAAGGAGCGTACCCGCAACATTGTGAAGTTTGACCTGCGGACTCGAATCAAAAGTGGCGAGGCGATCATCAATAACGCCAACTACCACGACACGTCGCCCTACAAGTGGGGCGGCAAAACAGACATTGACCTGGCGGTAGATGAGAACGGCCTGTGGGTGATCTACGCCACGGAGCAGAACAACGGCATGATGGTGATCAGCCAGTTGAACCCCTACACGCTACGTTTTGAGGCTACCTGGGACACGGCCTACGATAAGCGCTCAGCCTCCAATGCCTTTATGGTTTGTGGAGTACTCTATGTGGTCCGCTCCACCTATGAAGACAATGAGAGCGAAGTCAGCAAGAGCCTGATTGATTACATTTACAATACCAAACAGAACCGTGGGGAATACGTTGATATCCACTTTCCCAACCAGTACCAGTACATTGCAGCTGTGGATTACAATCCGCGAGATAACCAGCTCTATGTGTGGAATAATTTTTACATCCTGAGATACAATCTGGAGTTCGGCCCACCTGATCCGGCGCATGGTAAGAGCTCACTACCCCCAGTCACTTCTTTCGCAGGTGGTATTGTTAAATTGCATCGCCGAAATTGTGATTTTAGTTGCTGTTAAACGCACTTTGATATTCCTTTGGTTTTCCCAATCTATGTATTAAGTGTCACAGCTGACTGATTTTTAATTTAGAATCTAATATGTGCTAGATATGTTGCAGCTTCGGAGTGTAGGAAAGCATCTCGGGGGGGTGGGGGGGGGGTTAGAAGTGAGTGTGGCTCTGTGGTAAACAACACCTCGAAGCCAGTTACCATATCATAAGGGATCAGTATCTAGGGGATTTGGGGAGGTTTACCATCCGGGCGTTCCCTGAGTCCCTAGTGCTAAGGCTCAGGGGACCCCTGCTAGCATATTCCTTTTTTTTTGAGAGAGTAAGCCAGGGACAGAGAGATATATTTTCACTTCTGGAAACATACATGCCCGGACAGGTGCAAAGTCAGGCCTGGGGCAAGGTTAGATCATTCCCCAAGTGATGCTGAAACTCTAAATCTCCATCAGCCATTAAAAAAAATAAATAAATGAAACTTCACACTGTGTAGGTGGACTGAAAGGATTCGAGGTTCTGCCTAAGAGAGAAAACGATAGTAAACACAAGGGAGAGGGATCAATCATCCAGGGTCAAATCAGCAGTGTATGCTTTTAATTTAGCTGTCAAGAGCTGAGGGGAGGCTAGCCTAGGCCTACCATCGTCCTTACAATGAGAATATAATAACAGTAATTATCCTAATCCCCTCCACACCCCAAGTCCTAAGTCCACGTAATGCTCAACGCAGTCAGCGATGAGCCGAAGAGGTCAGGCAACTTTTCCACAGATTATCCGAGAGCTCAATATTTATTAATGTGTTTGCTCGTCCACTTTTGTATTGATGGGACATGCACCAGGGTGCTAAATTGGGTTCAGCCAGTGGAACAGCATCAATCCAGCCAGGCCAAGGCAGGCTTCACAGTGACACAGAACGTAGTCCAGGTTGGAATAGCAAAAAAATTAAAATGCAGACAGAGAATTGAGTGGAGTGCTGCCACAATCATGGGGAGCAAGATAAAAAAATGTTTTCTTTTTTTTTATTTCCCCAACTCTAAATAAAATATTTGAAGTTTTTTTTTTTTTATCCCCAGCCCATAAGACAGATACTAAAAGATTTTTTTTAAATTGGACATTTGCATTTTAAAATTAAATTTAGAGCAACACTGAGGAATCAAAAGGCGATTCCTTATTTCAGTCGTGTCCAAAACATAATGTCACATACACAGAATTCAGATGAGCTGGTTTTAAGCAGTGCCTTGCATTTGCACGCAGCTGCTGTAGAAGTGGTCATAATATCACCTTTTCTGCTATCTAATAAGAATATATTGGAGCATGTCTTAACATGCTATTATGTGTTTATATGCAGAAAACTGATTATTAGGCAGTCAAGCAACAGCCTCCACAACAGCCTTTATGTTTCAGCTTAGTTGTTATGGATTCTTGGAATAAGCTGGATATAGACAGGATGCATGCTCAATTGATTAATTCATTTTCTGAATTGACACCGGTAGTGAAATCAAAGGCCATAAAGGGATCCAGAAAGAAGACTGCATTATGCTTACTTTTGTGTGCATGCGTGCATGTTGTTGGTGCGTGTGTGTGTGTGTGAGAGAGAGAAACATATTTTACATGTGTTTATTCACACAGTCAGACCTCCCACAGCACCCAAAGGAACCCCCTTCCCCTCCTGTAGATCATGTTTAGAAACAAACACTACCTGTCTCCCTGCATTCGCTCCTCGGGGCCACCGTATCCACACATCTTTATTTTAATGTCAGTGAGGACCCATTCCTCTTGTCCTGACAAATGAGACGCGAGCCTGGCCCCGCTGCTGACTAATGTATGTTGAGCTGCAGTCGATGAATCCAAGGGAGAATGGTGCAGGATGATCATCAAGATGTCAATAAACTTGTCCTCCCACATGGCTGATGTTGACATATAAATGATGGCACTTTTTGCTGGCTGTCACTAGTTGCCCCCTCTGTGATATCTCCATGCTCGCTTCGGCGTCTGCTTCACTAGGCATCGAAACGAGCCATCAGAATGCTTCTGTGGTGTTAAAAAGTTGATTTGAGTAGCACTCGGCTTAAAAAGTCACTCTTAAAAAAAAACAAAAACAAAAGAGTGATTCAACTTTGCTAAAAAAATCGTGCACATGTGAAAGCTTGGCACATGCACTCACAGGAAGTGTTGTTTGTACATCAGAGCATGACTAATCATTAATGTAGATGCTCGAGCTGTGTTAATTGTTTGACTTTGGCAAATCGAACTTCAAAGAAAAACAAGGGATTCACAGGTTTTTTCTTAATTCAACCACAGATTTGTCTTCAGAGAATTTCAAAGCCGGTACATGAGGATGAGTCAACGATGTAATTGCAGGGGGGCAAGATTGATGCTTTAGCATTCGCTGTTTTGCACCGCACATCCCACTCCCCCTGTATTTTTTTCCCCATATTTTTAAGTGCACAAACAACTGTCACATGGTGCGCTCCATCATGGAATGCAATCACATCAAAGTGATGTTGAGATCCTGCGTGGCAGACAGTTGCCTTCTTGTCAAGTCCAATAAGGTTTCTCGTGTCGAGACAAGATCATCTCTTGTAGGATTAGGGGGGAGTGGATGGGGTCACGTCCAACAAGCGGCTCCACTGGAAGTGGACATAAAATGGGTCAGTAAGTCCCTCTTTTGGCTTTGACCAGCATCACCATAATCCACTCATTTAACCATGGCTCCATGCCTGTTTTCCCTCTTGCATATAGGAGCTCATAAAAAGACATATTCCTTTGTCGCAACTTGTAAGTGAGATGATTAAATTGATTTAAATGAGGTATTCCCAGAGAAAACTCATTATGCACCCATTTCTGTGGACCGTTTATTCATGCCAAGCTCCAATATGTGGCCTCAAACCACCGAGTAAGCATATCAAAAGCTATTTTTTACCACAAGTGTGCACAAACAGACTGCGTTCACTGCCTCAATGGGACACAGGTGAGCGTCGGAAACCTTTTATTTATCCCCTGTCGCAAAATTAGATTCTGAATAACTGCCACGTAAAAGCCCCCAGCGCTGCAGTTAACATCCGCACAAATCAAGACCCCCTCTTTAATTGTTCAAATGTCAATACATTTGCACATAGTTTCAATCTTTGCAGCGTCTTCAAATTATACATTTACAAGGGGGGAATTGTGAGGAGGAGAATGACCCAATTTGTTCGAAATTACAAGGTATTGCTTACTGACGCGACTTGCCAATTAGCTAACAAAACTCCACATGTGGTCAAAACAATGCTCCGCAGTTTGTCATGAAAGTGCTTCACAATGCAAAAAAAAAAGAAATGCTCGGCAGCTAACAGATGCTTGTGAGTCACATGCATTAGCAGTCACCCCAGAGAGCCTACCTCTTATACTCTGATGAATATACAGCTCTCTAATAAGCACCACTATGATTCATTCCTGTCACCTGCAGAGCTTACACAGAGGTCAACTTGTGCGTGGCAACATTTAGAGAGAGAAAGAGAGAAAGCAGGGAAAATAGGAAGAGAGAGAGACGGAGAAAGAGAGAGAGAGAGAGAGAGAGAGAGATGGATACTTTAACTGTCAACATCAGCCATATGAGGTGCTCAGGTAAAATGGCAGAGACTTCTGCCTCGTACATGCTCACCCAGTGGTGCAGGAGCAGGGATCAGGACGTGTTAAAAACGGCCAATTTGTTTGTTTGCCTCGACAACAACTGCCCCCCCGCCCCGTCCACCCGTCCCCCCCTCCCTCCCTCCCTCCCTCCTCCCCCCCGTCAGCTGCCCAAGTGGACACAGCGGTGTGAAGGGAGAGGATATTGATGTGGAAAATCACCCTTTTTTTTCCTCTGTTTTTGTTTTTCTGTCCTCCTGTCATATTTGTTGTTCTCTTTGTTTCTTTTCTTCTGTCCGCTTCCATCTTACTGTCTCACTCTTTTCATTTCATCTCTTTTTGTCGCTCCGTTGGATTCAAATCTTGCTGTTCCTGTCCATCTCTCGCCTCACTCTCCCTCTTTCGGTCTCCTTTCCTTTACACCCTCCATCTGCCTGTAGTCTCCCATTGTTCCTGTTAGTCCTTCTCCTCCTCCTCCTCCTCCATGATTATCGATGAACTGTGCCCTACATCTGGGTATTTTCATTTCTGTGCACGCATGTCTACACACTCATGTGTCTCTTTGGCTCCTCTCCTAAAGTCACGCTAAAGCCTTGGTCAGACTGTTCAAATCATGCCGAATGAGAGCAGTACACACCAAATGACAGGATTTAAGTAAATCCTTAGCTGTGACTTCAGGGAAACTGTGCACACACAAAAAAGAAGGACAAAGACAGCAATCATGCACATCACACATCATCCATTCTTGTGATCCAAGGATGTTTATCCACTCTGAGAGCAGAGTTTTAAATTTAAGTGACAATGTTCCGTTTTTTAAATTTTGCATGAAACTTATTCGTCTCAGTTATGATTGCGCACATTTTTTTTTTATCTCCTGCAGCTGTGGACCGCTGCTAGTGTCATTTTGAGTGAAAGCTGTTGTTATAAGCAACTGCTCTCTGGTTCTTTGTCACGTTCCTCTCTGTCAACCTAAACTCCTGCCGCTTGTTGACTGACTGCACAAGCCAAGAACAACCGAAATCAAACACCTCACTGTACACAACGATCTGCAGGAAAAACCAACCAGAATCTGTGCAGAAATCCCCCTTCAAGCAGCCCTAAACCAGTGCATGGACACCAGTGACAGGTCGATTCAACAAGTCCCTTATTTTGCTATAGTGCTTAATAGTCTCTGTAAATCCAAGAATTCCACCTAGCTTAGAAACAATATTTTGAGCTGTGTAGGAAGGGAAGAATTTCTGAGATGTAAGGGCACTACTGGGGAGTGTATCTTTAACTAAAGGCCCCATTCTTCAGTGCTGGACTCCAGGTTCTACCTATATGCCAGCCCTCTATTCTTTATTCCTCCCATGTAGCTTTTTTAACCACCATTTTATGTTACTGTGACGTTACTTACTCCGTCTACACCATGACCCACTGGTCTCATTCTCGGTTACGATATAGGGGTTGAATTTAACTTGGGCGATAAAGGGAGGGGGGTGTGGGGGGGGGGGGGATCCCACAATGGGGATTTAGAGTCTTGTTCACAATGTCTCTGATATTACATCGCGGGATAATACCTAACCACCCAGTGTCTGGTGGCGGTGAAGGCTACTCAGCACACGAGGACAGGAGGTCACCTGTTCCCTCTGAAATCTGATCCTGATCTCCGCTGATCCTCCTGCGCCGCAACACATGAGAGCCAGTTGTTTCCCCCAGACAAGCCAGAACATTTTCACCCCTCATCCAAACTCACACCTCAAGAGGCTGTTTCCTCCTCTTTTTTTTTTTTTTTAATTTCCCTGAGCTTGCTAGTCACCACCGCTGCCGCCGCCGCTGCAGCTGTACACAGCCTCACCGAGTGATCTTCGTTGTCAGCGTACAAGTATGTGGGCAACAGCAAAAACCTGGGGTTATGATTTAAAATGTCACAAAGAGTTGTTTTACATAAAAGAGAAAGAGAGAGGGGGTGTGTGATTATGGTTACACTGAGCCCTATAGCCAAGGGGATCCACAGTCTCTTGTTTGATTACAGTCTGACTGTGAAACAAGGCGTATTAAAAGAATTATTACTCAGACATCACAATGGTCCCCCATCACTCCCTGACACACGCCTTTGAGGAGATTTACTTCACACAGGCCCCGATTATTGTGTCGATGTGTGTGTGTGTGAGTTTCTCTAATCGGGCTCGCGTGCTCACATGCTCATGTATGTGCATCTGTCTGGAAGTGTATCCGTATCGGTGTGTGTGTGCGACCGTGTGCTCATGACCACCTCTGAAATAGACACCCTCCTGTGAGCACAGCATTAAATATCAGTCTGCTCGGCACACTTAGAGTTAATGCTTGAAATTTGAGGCACGTACAGTACAGAGAGAGCTGCAAGGAGGGGGGAAAAAAAACGCAGGCTATAGTCTGGCAGCTGCAATGTCTGTTCTCTATACTTTGGTGTCATTCTGTGTGTGAGACTATATATGAGTGTGCACACTCGTTTAGAAGCGTGCACGTGCCTCCTTGTGCATGCGTGGGAGTGCACTCTGCCTCCATGCCCAGGTCCATATGAATCAATGCATTTATATCTTGGAAAAGAGAAATATTGGAGAGAGCAGTAAATAACATAATCCAGCTATTAGGTTTTGTTCCCTACAACATGGACATATACTGTACACACCAACACTGGGACATGACTCATGGGAAATTATACGAATTTCCACTCAGCTTTCTTCATATTTACTGCTGATACACAAGCAATCATATGTCGTGTTTCCCTCCACAGCTACAAATGCGGCGCAGAGTGAAAGACGTGTAATCCAATTTCCTTTGTGTATTATTGTTGTTATTGGTAGATATCAAAATGCATCACAAACGTATTATAAATCATCACACTGTTTCATACTCAAGAACAGCTCCATTTCCATATGAACTTCCAAGCAGGGTTGCGTCTAGAGGAGGACTGGGTGAGACGCATGTTTGAAACAAAGGACAATTTACACGTTTTTTCCACAGTTCAACACCTTCTTTCAATTAACCTGCGCCCTGTGACGAATGGCTTGAAAGCTGATGGGCTTCCCATTTATTTTCTTTCCTCTAGATTCTCTTGGTCCCCTCACGGAGCCTGAGCAAAGGCCCCCTTCTGATGTCAGAAACAGTCCTTAAATTGTTCCACTGACTTGTTAACTTTTCTTCCAATAGGTGGTGATTACCACCCGGGAGGCAAGTTTTACAGTGTTCAAAAGACACAATTCTTTTACTTTAGCAAGAACTAATCCCCCACAAAAGAGGAACAAAGAGGTGAATCTGCTAAGCAGCCTCGCTTCACATCATCATGAGATTATTCCATGGCGGAGCAGAGGACAGAGGAGGGAACGAGTGAGATATCACAATACTTCTTTTACTTTTTTTAATGTGGCAAATTAACTGAAACAAATGCTAAATATGTGTGTGTGTGTGTGTGTGTGTGTGTGTGTGTGTGTGTTCCCTGACCGATTTTTTTTTTCTCCTCCCTCGCAAGATAAACAGCACCTGGTAATGTGTATGAAACATTACCCTGATTAACAACCATGCAGCGCCTACTGAAAGTGAAGCCATTAAGCATAATATAAAAGACACACATGCTGTCGGTTTTCATTTATCACCCTGGCATGACTACCAACTTCTGATAAAGTCTCATCTTATCTGCATGGGTGTGTATGTGTCTGTATGTGTATGTGTGTGTGTGTGTTCCTGAGTGCTCACATGACGAGCCGTGCTCCTCTCCTGAATCCCCCATCCCATTCATTGTCTGTCATCAATCCCAGACCTGTAACCCCAGTGGGAATAACAGAACCACTGAAATACATATAAGTGCAACAGTGTGTGGGCGTCGCAGCTCACAAAGAGCTTATGAATAAGTCTGTCCCGACTATCAGCGGTACTTTTGAGAATATCACTCCATGCGTTCACTCTCTATGACAGCTAATTGAAGGTTCCCCTTGGGCTGAGTGCAGCAGAGACATAATAATCAAGGATCCTGTCCTGGTTTCGCTATATAGCCCAAACGTGGGATTTGCTTCTTTTGTCATAATCAAAGGAGTGTTGCTCGGCGGAGGTATTCAGTCGTGCCAGGCGTGTGTTGCAACAGTAGAAAGCAGAAAAGTATTTTGTCCATGTTATGAATCACAAAAGGTAAAGAAAAGGCTGCTGCAGCACTACCAACAGATCAATACCCATCCCTCACAGTGACTGCTTATAAACTTATCCACTTAGACATCTCTGTGAAGAAGTGACTGCCTGAGAGGAGTGTCCATTTTAATACCTATGGGTTAATTCCTCTCAGCTTTCATTGGATCAAATTAAACCCAGCTACGGCATAAAGGTAATAAGATTATTGTGTTGCTGGCAGGATTACGGGGCTGACACGCTATGTACACAGGCACAGCAGTGGTCAGAGAGGCTGCATTGTTTATGCACGAGTCTCTCCGGGAAGACGGCGTTCACATTAGCATCTTTTTCACATGCGAAAGAGGATTAGTTTGCATCATAAACATTAAATGAAACCCGCCCCCGGCAGGATTATTTTAGCCCCCTTACTTGTGTCCTTTTCATGATATTACTTGTTAATGAAGCTCTTTAATGTACAGCTGTATTCTATGATGGTTCACACAGAGAACTACTTTTTTTTTTTTTTAGAAATTCCAGCACAGCTTATTTGTCTCACGCGGTAAACACATCGGCTTAGCGACTCCACCCAGCGTCCCTTTTTTTTTCCCAGAGCAAATGCCAACCAGTTTGCTTTGGGGCAATCTCTCACCAATAGAACGCTTTGGTTGAGCCGAACCCATTACTTTGGTATTAACCAGGTCTAACATTAATTACCCTCCCAGTTTCTGCGCTGATAGCAGGTAGTAATGAAAAAAATGAGAAGAGGAAACTTCAAAGTGATTTATTTGCACATGTTGTAACTGGAGCACGGAGCTCAACATCCCAGCGAGCCATGACAAGCAGGCCTGTGAGCGAGGGGTGTAAACAAGATACAGTTGTTAGTTGACATGTAAAAGGAATGTGCTGGGATTACAGCAGATGACTCTTTGATTTATTGGCCTGGGTTGCGAGCCCTTTATCTTAAATCTTGCTGTCGGACAGCTATTCATTTTTCATTTTATTTCTGTCTGGATTCTAAACTCCCCACCCATGGAGACTGGAACCCTTATCATTATCATCTTTCATTCTCGGGGAATGAGAGGCCCATAAAGTGTCGGACAGTTTCTTGGGAATCTTCTGGTGGAAACCCTAGCCCAGATGTTTTAAAAAAGCAACAACAATGTAATAATTTACAAAACCATGTCAACAAGCATTCACTTCTTAAGATACAGCTGTGACATTACAAGCTGTAGTGTGTAAACCTAACCAGAAATTTGCAAAAGGGGGGAGGGAGCGGAGGGGGGGTGGTGGTGGTGGTGATGGACTATTGCTTTCACCTCTGAGTCTTCTCAGTGAGTCATGAAAAAACAACGGTTATGGCAATAAAAGGGTATTGGTGCAGAATGGAGACGGGCATTTCTCCCAGCCAGCTAAATGCTAGTGCTGAAAGGACACTAAGCACAGGTTGTCTCTCAACCGCTGTGACAGGCCGTGCAGCCGAGAATTTCACCGCGTTGAGTAAAAGGATACAGGTGGGGGTGGAGGGACGAGAGACGAGGAGGCTGAGGTGAAGCCAGCCAGCCAAATCTGCCTTCAGCTCAGTGTCAAAACAGCCAGTCAGCTGTGTACACCTTCATGTCGCCTGGCCGTGTGTGCGCTTGTTTGTGTGTATGGACTTCCATAACCCCCCCTCGTCACCAGGGGGGGGGAGCACACAGAGTCATCTCCTCTGGTCAATAGAGTCTAATTCGCCACAGGTAGAAGCCAGCTTCAAAGGCGATTTCCCTGCAGCTCAACTGTGCTGAAGCCTCTCATCCACACCGTGGGGCCTGTGGTGATAGCGGTAGCGGTTTGTGTGTGCATGTATGTGTGTGTGTGCGTGTGTTGGGGGTGGGGGTGGGGGGTGGGAGGGCATTATCCATTGGAGGGCAATAGATATGGAGCTGTCGCTGCCTGGGGTCTGGCTGCATCTCCTCCAATCCAATCTGGAAGAGACAGAAACTGTCTTCTCAAAATCTCAAACTTGGCCCCATTGTTTCCGAATTCTTTCCTCTCATCGTCCTCCACGCGTGCCTCTATTTCCCACCACCCCCCCCCTCTCTCTCTCTCACTCTCTCACTCTCTCACTCTCCGCTTCTACCTTGCCCTGCTTCTGACTCCCTCCTCCCTTTTGACTCTCTGTCTCTTCGATGTTTTCACCACCGCTTGTAGCACCGAGAACGACTGTGCTCGGCTCAGGCAGTGTAACAGCACCTCTTCACATTCTCTGCATGCTCTGCAGGCAGCCTAATGGAGGAAATCAAAGTACTCAAATACGATTAGATTCAGTATGCACATTGCATTCCAATCAGAGCTCCTTTCATTGATATACAAAGCTTATCCTTTTAAATTCAACCAACAAATACTCTTTTAAAGGGGGAAGTCTTACTTTATTTTGTGCACTCTGGGACGCCGAGCAGATTTATATAAAATAGTTAGTGTTTATCAACAATTCATCTGTAAAACTCTCTCATGTTCAACTTTTATGAAATGTAATTACTGTGCTGCTCTCACTTCTTTGGTGTATCACATGAAAAATGTCTTCATAGTTTTTCCTTAGTGGCTCATGTTAAATGTAAGGAGCGCACTATTTCCTCCTTTCCCGGGACTGAAACATATTGTTTTTGCCCGGGGCCTTGCATGAGTTACTGCACACCTGCTTTATCAGAGCATGAGTTGTAGCAAGAAACAACTGTAAAATGAATGCCCAGGCGCCATGGCTACACATACTGTACAGGTTCTCTGTGTTGCTCTAGTGAAATTTAATCAGCCATGCCACAAAATCTCCCAGACAAGAATGATTGCCAGGCTGGAGGATGTTACTGTAATTATTGTCTTGTTCACTGCAGACTGAGTGCCTTGGATAAGCCATAGTCAACGGGAAGGCAAATACGCTTATTGCACAAAGCACTTAGCAGCAATTTACACAACAGGATACTTGGATGTATAAGCATTACAGTGTTGAACATGTTGAGAAAAAAAATTAAGAATGTCGCTTACGGGGGGGGGGGTGCAACTGTTTAGGTTTAGTGGTACAAGAGGGCATTTGCCCACCAGAAGGCTAATATTACCAGCTGAGTATTTTTAGCAAAAATACTTGGTGTAATCCACATTGTGCGCCCCGGGGGTGCAACACTAATGAGCTGACATTACTCTGCAAATGCAAGTCGAACGGGTCAAGTCAAAATCAATTTTATTTACAGCCCCAATATTACAGACTAATATTTGGTTTGGATTTTTTATACTTATGTTTAATATACAGTCATAAAGGCTTCATAAAGACAAACATGTGTCCCAGAGAGATTCCATAACTCATGGCCGAGCTAATATTTTCCCCGCTGGGCTGCACGCCATCACATAACGGCGCTTCCCCCCCCCCGAAACTGAATGTCTGTCTGCCCTCTTTTCTCTTCGCAGCTCCGCCGCTGTCAGAAGTCACCACATCCCCTCAGCCTCAGAGAACTACAACCACCACCACAACAACCACGGTGCACTGGGGTGTGGCCAACACCACCACCACAACAGGGCTCAAGGAGGGCAGCAAGGGAGGGCCCAAGCCGCCTCCAGTGATTCCACAGACTACTTCCCCTCCGCCCCTGGAGTCCTTCCCTTTACCTGAGCGCTTCTGCGAGGCCACCGAGGAAAGAGACATAACGTGGCCTCAGACTCAGAGGGGCATGCTCGTGGAGCGACCTTGCCCTAAAGGAACACGAGGTAAACAGGGCCCCACGCCGCCTCAGGGTGAAAAAAACACCCCTGAGTTTGTTAGATTTTGCCTGATACTTGTGCATACAATGAGAAAGCAGAAGTTTAAGTATGCGTTCAGGAGAGCAGTGATGACAGTTTTTAAGGACGTCGGGTTTTTAGTTGTGTCATTCCAGGTGATTTAGAAATGTGTAACAGCTGTGCGGCAGAGGAGGAGGCTCAGCTGTTTCTCCTGCAGCTTGCATGGAGACGTGCATCCCTCATTTGATTGTGTGTGAAATCGTGTTAGCGCTCAGAGTTCATCAGACACAGGGCTAATTAGGAACGGAAAAATTGTTGCCACTTTGTGGCGAAAAAAAAAAAAACAGGAGCAAGCTGCAAAAGCATTTTTGGAAAATATTTTGTAAGGACACATTTTGTAACTTTAGGTTGTTGTGAGTTTATTTGATCCAACGTTTTGAATTTGATTTATCATTTGAAAGCAATCAAACATTCTAGCAGGCTGGCAGAGTAAAAAACCAAAATATCTTTCAGGGGCTGATATTTCTGCATGTACACACGAGCAGATTCTTTGGCTTTCATTTGTATAAATTTGCATGTTTGTAAATGTCTTGTTTGTGTGCAGTTCTCTCTTAGTATCTGTATCCTTGTCCTTTGTTGCCCTGTGAAGGACTTCATGGGAAAACAAATTTGATTTGACTTGATTGAACCTGACTTCTCTGCTCTTGTTTTCCCTCACAGGCACAGCCTCTTATTTATGTGTCCTTTCCACTGGGGCCTGGCACCCAAAGGGCCCTGATCTCAGCAACTGTACCTCCCACTGGGTCAACCAAGTCGCCCAAAAGGTTTGCATGAGCTCTGCTTCAATGTTTTTCATCAAAGTGGAATGTGCTTCTTATAAAACATAGAGTGGGTAGACAAAAATAATGGCAACACGTCCTTGTAAAAGATTCTTGCGCTGATGTTACTTCATCATAGTAACAAAGATGGTTGCAAAGCTGGGTCTGATTAACTTGAAAGTGTCTTTTGTCAGCTGTAAAAGGGTTAGAAAAAAATGATAACATGACAAAACTGCATAACAAATGTGTTTGGCATAAATCACAGACAGAGATTTGACATGCATTATTATTTCTATTTAAAAAGTATGTCTACGTTACGTTTTCCTTCAAATTAAAGACATTTTAAATGGAACAATATTTCCTTTTCCCCGTAATGATGTGTGCCAGAGATGTAACAGTAGATAAAGCAAACAGATCTCAGTTCATCTGCTTTTTTTGATGAGCGCACAGGAAAAAAAATAAAAAACGCCACTATGGCATCTTCTCCTATGTGAAGAAAACATTAAACCCCTTTTCACAACTGGCATATCAAGGACTCATTTAAGTGTGATTTGATGTCAGAGACGGAGCTGCAGAGAGCCCTCCAAGTCTGTCTTCTCGAATTCTCGCAAACATTACTCACTCCTTCCCTCCCCGCAGATTCGCAGCGGTGAAAATGCAGCTAACCTGGCCAACGAGTTAGCCAAGCACACCAAAGGACCCATCTTTGCCGGGGACGTCAGCTCCTCGGTGCGCCTGATGGAGCAGCTGGTGGACATCCTGGACGCTCAGCTGCAGGAGCTCAGACCCAGCGAGAAGGATTCTGCAGGACGAAGCTTCAACAAGGTAACTACATCCATGAGAAGAATGCCTCCCCCTGTATCACTTCATGAACTGTATTAAGGTGCCGTAGTCTTACCTGTTCTCTCTTTCTACGCCACACTTCACCGGAGTTAATACTGCTGTATGACAAATGCAGAAGGGAATACAAGGCTCCCCCTAATAATGCAGTAATATGCACAGTAGTTGTTATTGTTTGTCACATGCAGTTTTTCTCTTTCTTTTCAAGGTTAGACAAACTGTGAGACAAAACAAAAAAAAATAAAAAGAACATTTGCTATTTTACACTCAAAAAATCCATACTCACTGCTGTATTATTGGTATTATCTGTAATATGTAATATCTATAATGTGTATGAAGGCTCTAAGAAAATACAGCATGTCATAAATGTGAGTTAAAGCCCTTTTTACTCTCTGACATCCAGTTGAGCAGGACAGCAGTACCTTAGGCGAAGGGGAGTGGCCATATCTGTCCTTCACCAGTAGTTAGGTTGCGCCGCAGCCCCTCAGTCAGGCTCTTCTCTCTCTGCAAAGCTCATGAACGTGTTACAAATCACTTGTCTCTATTTTTTATCTGTTTTTCTTTTTCTTTTCTAATAAAAAAAAAAAAGCTTCAAAAACGAGAAAGGACATGCAGGGCATACATGAAGGTACTGGAGCAATGCTTCTGCCCTCTCTGCTTGCAGCCGTCCCACCCCTCTCTCTCTCTCTCTCCCTCTCTCTCCCTGTGCTACTGTATATGCCCCGGCACAAGCTCAGCAGCATGTACCCTCTGCACTGTCGTGTACTCCCTCCTCCTCGTGCTTCCTGCTTTATTTTGAGTAATTGCCTTAGACACAGACACAGTCGTACCCACAGTGCTTTTACTAAGTCAAAGAGGAGTCATCTCCAATTACGGAGGTGGCTTCTTTACATGGATGTGTCTGTGTTTTTTTTCTTTTTTCTTTTTTCTTTTTTTTTTCCCTCTATGCGTTGGCAGCATATTTTGTTTTTTTTATCCTGTTTTTTTTTCCCTTTTGTGTGTTTTTTAAGTGTTTACTTAAGATTGCACGTCTGGATGCGTAACACCACGACTCAAACAAACATCCTGTTCTTAACACTCCTCTCATTATTCATTTGCTGAAGGATTTACTGCTTTGTTTCAGATTTTTTTTTTTTCCACGTTAATATGAGAGGTCCCTTCATTATAAAACACTCTTGAATATTGCATCAAACACGGTTCACTTGTGATTTATTAAAACCTTTTTTATTTTTCCAAGGACCATACCTGAAATTTCACTGCATGTTAAGTAAAAAACCGTGGCTCTTTTTCACAAGGACATAGGTTTTAGGTCATGCAAGTCATTTGTTTCATAAATTAAAGGTGCAAATCTTCAGCTCTGTCTGGTTAATAGGGTTAGTCAGGTCAAACTATTTTTTTTTCTTATCCTTTTTCCGTAAATGCTGTCTAGTTGGGTTTGTACCTCAAAGTATTTTGGCTGTATATATCCCTCAACCATTAGGGAGATCAGTGTCCTCCACCTGTCACCAAAGTCACCCCCCTCAATCCAGATCTCTCCTGCGGGAGGGATTTAAAATGGATCGAGCTAATTAGCCAGTCAACAGCCGTGAGCTCGTACAAAGAAAGGAGGGAAAAGGAAAAAAAAAAATGCATGTATGCAGCCGCGCCACCAGTCACAAAATGTGAAATCATCCTTTTTTTTTTTCTTAATGTCACAACATTTAGCTCTAAAGTCAAAGGTAAGGACGGCGTTGGACGGAGATTGCATGGATGTAAATGACGGCATTTATTTGACTAATGGCAGCATCGGAGGATCAGGGCCAGAGAGCGTTGAGTCAGCAGTATCTGACATCTGCCATACTTGATACAACATCACTATGGCTGCCCCCCACCCTTTCACCCAGCCGTCGCCGGCATTGATTACCTGATTAGACACATTGATTTGATTATTTCCTGAAGAAAACCCAGCGTCGTCTGACTCCTACGCCCAATTTATTCTCCATCTGTCCTGAGCCGCTCAGGTGGCACAAAGTGTGAGAGGATGAAGAAAATAAAAAAAACTGTTTGTTGGAAAGAGCACAGTTCATTTAAACAATTTGATTCAATCCCGCACACGTTTTGTTCGTCCTCTTAAGTGCTTTTCACAGGGCGACGTAAGGACTTCTTACACGAGAAAGTTATTTGCACTGAGTTCAAATTAACTGCAGAAAAAAAAGGAAAAGAGGAAGAAAGTTTCCACATGCTGAATATTTAACTTTGCAATTAGAGAATTTTAATTGAGGACAGATCTTGTTACTTTGACTCTCATCGGGCCATCTCCTAATATCCTGCCACTGGACAGATCTGATAGGCTCAATATAATGTGACCCTCAGAGTCGGCCCTGATGCGCCGTCCTTGAAAAAGAAACCGAATCCGCTCCATCCCCAATGACGCTCCTGTTCTCCCCTCCCTCTGCAGTTCCTCCTTCATGATCAATACAATTGCAAAAGTGATGTCTTTCTTGTTTCTGTGACTGTCTGTTATTAATCTGTCTCTTTTTATATATATATATATATATATAAAATAAATGTCTTTCATCCCATTCATCTTAATCCTCACAGATGTGATGCCTCAGACCATCATTTCATTCATTTGTTTTCAGCGTCTGCATGTCGCCTCTTTGTGTTTGCAACAGGCTCTTTCTTTTTTTCAGAGGTACTCAAGCATCATTGTTTCTTCTTTTTTTCTTTTTTTTATTTGTGGGCGTATTTGTGTGTCTGTCTGGTCCGACGCAGGCCATCGTGGACACGGTAGATAACCTTCTGCGACCGGAGGCCCTGAAGTCCTGGCAGGACATGAACAGCACGGAGCAGACGCACGCAGCCACCATGTTACTGGATACGCTGGAGGAAGGGGCCTTCGTCCTTGCCGACAACCTCATGGAACCCGCCATCGTCAAAGTTCCTGCAGACAACATAAGTAAGTAAAACAAGAGTTCTAAGGCTAAGCGAGCGACAAGTGCTCTCTACTGATGCGAGCTCAGTTAATTTGATTACCTTCAATTCATTGGGAGAGTAACTCTTGTGATAGGAAAACAAGGCCGCCACATAAAAAAGGACTTTGTTTTCATAATAAGCGTTTAAACCTCGAGGGAACAGAAAAAACAACGCATATTAGGTTTAACGAGTCGCTTACTGACAAAGTGATGAATATCGGACAATTAAATAGACTGCATTCTCTGATTGCACACGCTTAGTTTATAAATGTATGCGTCTAGACCTTGTAACTCTATACATTAATGTGAACATTAGCCTGCTGTGGAGTCAGAAAAACTACATTGTTTATCCCGAGCCTCCTCCTCTCATTTTCATCCGCTGTTCGACCTTATAAGGAGGGCCGTGCCATACTCTGCAGCGTTTTATTCATATTAAAAAAAGAGTGTCACTGAGCTGGAATGATCTCTCTTTTTTTTTTTTTTGAATATCTTGTGGCTCACAGTCATAAAGATTTAGTGTTGCTGTTGTTAAAATGTCCTTCTCTGTGTGGAAATGTCAAGAACAAAGCTGTTGCATCAGTTTTCCTCACTGTTTCGTCCAAGTCAATAGTGACCAATATCTCATTCTCCTGTTTCTTTTCTTTTCTCTAACCCATCCTCTGCTTTTGTTTTCCTTTTTTTTTGTCTTTTATTGCATTTGGCAGTCCTGGATGTGTATGTACTCAGCACAGACGGTCAGGTCCAGGACTTTAAATTTCCACAATCCAGCAAAGACGGCATCTCCATCCAGCTGTCGGCCAACACCGTCAAGCTCAACAGCCGGAATGGTGAGTCACCGAAAGCAAAGAAAGGCAGAAGAACTTGGTCGAGATCGCTCTGCTTTTCTTTAAGAGCAGTGAAGTGCTTATTATATTTATTCAGTGTGTACTGAATTGGGAAATGCAAACGTGTGTTTGACCTTTGCTTCCTGTCTTGTTCTGTAAAACAAAGCCTGTATTAGTGAAGGAAGCCAACAAAGGAATTTGTCTAAAAACCTCAGGTTAAAAAAAAAAAGCCTCTCTCTTTTTCTTTTTTGAGTATTTTATATTAAATCATAGTTAAGTGTCTCTCGTTACAATAATTTCTTTTTTTTTTTTGTACGTCGTCCAAATTCTTCTGGAAACTTTATTTCCACCCCCCCACACTTCTCTGCATCTTTTTTTTTTTTTTACCTTACAGGAGTTGCCAAACTGGTTTTTGTACTCTACAAAAACCTGAGCCAGTTCCTCAGCGCGGAAAACGCCACCATCAAGATGGCCAACGAGGCTTACGGCCGCAACGTGTCGGTGGTCGTCAACTCTGACATCATCGCTGCTTCAATCAACAAAGAGTCCAGCCGTGTATTCATTAATGACCCGGTGATTTTTACCCTGAAGCACACTAATGTGAGTCTCCCTGCTGGAGTGAATGGAGAGGTCATATTAAAAACTCCGGGAGGGAACATCCAGACTAGACAGAGATCTGCAATTTGAATTGTAAATGTCTGGCTAGGTCAGTCGGCAGTTTATTTAAGTCATTGAACATCAAATTAAAGGAGTCTTTAGAACTTAAGTGAATTCTTAATGAAAACTAATTCTTTAATCAACATTGGGATATAAATGATACCCATTTTCTTTTATAGTGGGGGGAAATTAACTCCTAGATTAGCCGTACAATCTAGGATGAAATTACTGGAGCACCAATTATCTTTCGTCTTTTAAAGTTGTCACTAGAGTTCCCAGAGGGCCACGCGTGACTCCCCTTCTTTATCAGAGAGAATTGCGCAATTCCAAAGACATGCCGTCAAACAATTATGCTTCTCTGTTATTAAGGCCTCATATACCCAACTTTGCTTCGGTTGATTTGGCAAGCATGTGCCAAATGAGATACAACATATGAATTGCTTCATAAGAGCTGTGAAGTGAAAAATCCTCATCCATATCAGTGCGGGAAAATACTTTGTATGAGTAGGGGGTAAATGGCCTCTGTGTTCTACATGTACTTCAATTTCAGGCAGTCAATTATTTGGACACTTAACCATATCTCTTGTTATCTGCAGATGGAGCACTACTTCAACTCCAATTGCTCCTTCTGGAATTACTCTGAGAGGAGCATGATGGGCTACTGGTCCACCCAAGGCTGCAAACTCCTGGACTCCAATAAAACACACACCACCTGCTCCTGCAACCATCTCACCAACTTTGCCATCCTCATGGCGCGTCGTGAAATAGTACGTCACGTTTTTTTTTTTTACCCAGCTGTGATTCAGAGTTCTTTTAATAAACTCACCTGTAGCGCTTAAATCTTCTCATCAGGCTTCTCGTTAGCTAAACACAAACCCCCCCACACTTTGTTGTTTCTAGGTTTAAATAGCAGGTTTACAGTAATCACAGCAGCTTTGTGTCGCACTCACTCAGCTGCTGTTTTTAGTAGCTTTTTGGATTTTTCAAACTCTGTTCACTTCTTCTTCACCTAAAGAAACTAGAGCCATTTCCACACAAGTGCAAATGTAAAAACTGAAGGTAAAGTTCTGCACCTCAGTGGTTTCTAAATCTTTTGGTTGTGACTCCCTACAAAAAAAAAGTTTGATAGGGATGTATCACTCCTTTTTTGGTTGTTTTTTTTTGCATGTGTAGAGCAAACTCACTCCCTTAACATAAGGTGTGCATTTAGAGGAGAAGGCTGGCTAGCAGTAGATTGCGTGGGCTTACCTCCAGGCAGCAACAGCAACTTGGTCCAACAGAGAGCTCCGCACGAGCAGCCAGCCCAGACAGTGTCAGTAGAAAGTTCTTGGTCGAATTTATGTTGGTGGTGGTGCTCAGTCCAAAAGAAACAAAGCTGGAGGTCGTAATCTTTTACTTCTCAAGGCTAAAAGCAAAAGTTTAGTTGTTGTTGAGTCTCTCATTAACCTGGTGCATCATGGTTGTTCAGCACCAGAATCACCTGTGGATGCTGCAGCCTGGAAGCCTTTTCACACCTGGACTGATAGATATAGATATATATATATAAGTATATATACTCCTTAGATCTTTTTTTATAGAAAAGTTAATACTAAAGTCATCACCTGTTTTTTAAGCCGCCGTGATATGGTAGTGAAAATCTGATATTGTGACAGCCCTCTCACTGTTTATCTAAGTCACTCACTCAGATTTATATACATCAAGTACTTAAGT
The DNA here is from genome assembly GCA_029814765.1 of Acanthurus leucopareius. Taxonomy (NCBI): domain Eukaryota; kingdom Metazoa; phylum Chordata; class Actinopteri; order Acanthuriformes; family Acanthuridae; genus Acanthurus; species Acanthurus leucopareius. The sequence goes on from JAQMCX010000045.1 coordinate 14,643,812, forward strand.
GCTCCTAACTGCTTCACACGCTTTAAGAGAAACGTCTTTAAACACTTTTCACGGAGCTCAAAGACAAACATGTCAGCTTTTCTTCTCACAAAAGTAATTTCTAACTCGCCTCTTATCTTTTAATTCCCTCCAGGGCAAAGACATAGTGCACGACCTGCTCCTGACCGTCATCACCCGCGTCGGGATCGTGGTGTCGCTCGTCTGCCTCACCATCAGCATCTTCACCTTCTGCTTCTTCCGGGGCCTGCAGAGCGATCGCAACACCATCCACAAGAACCTGTGCATCAATCTCTTCATCGCTGAGTTAATATTCCTAATTGGCATCGATATGACGGAACCCAGGGTAAGCCGGAGCGATTGCATCCTATTGATCTGCTTTTGATTAATTCCCGCTCACTTTATCTCCGCTTGCCCCCCCCCAAAAAAAAACAAACAAAAGGCTCTTTCAGAGTGAAATGGATGAGACTTAAAGCATTGTTTGTTTCTAACCTTCCTTGCTTGTCCCTGACATGACACGAGTGGGACAGCGCCATTAATATAGATTACTAAGAGGCCATGTCTTCCACTTGACAGGTCTTTTTTTTTCTCTTTCACTTACAGCCACGGTTGCCATGGCAGAGCCTGCATCCATAACATTTTTTTTTTCTTAACTTTCTTTCACCTACATTTTCCCTCCATCTTTAGAAGCACAAAAAGGTCTCTTTTTTTTTTCACAGACAGCTGAGAAGCGAAGCCTCAAATCCTGAGCAGTATGATTAAATCTACCGGCTCTAACCTTACAACAGGAATACCATTTTAAATTTCCACCGTGCTGACAGAAAAGTTAAACCCGTACGAAGTAAGAGCCCATGTGGTCAATGAATATTCATTAGCGTTTTCCAGCAGGTTCACCGAGCGGTTGGGGCAGCGGCGGCGGCGGCGAATGTTGTCTTTTCACAGTTTTAATAAAAGATGGGTTGTGTGATTCACAATTTTCAATAAAGAAAGGGCCGTGATAACAAAGAAAATGATTACAAAAAAGAAAAGAATAAAGTAGGTGCTGTGGAATTATGTCTTGCTGTTTTTTGAATGAGCGTTGTTGCAGTTAATCTAAAAAAGCTGCCAATTTTTCACGACTGTGATCTTATTTTTCTTTGAATGTTCTTTGATTGTCTCAAACTTAGATTGGCTGTGCCATCATCGCCGGGATCCTCCACTTCTTCTTCTTGGCTTCCTTCTCCTGGATGTGTCTTGAAGGGGTCCAGCTGTACCTCATGCTCGTGGAGGTCTTTGAAAGCGAATACTCGCGGAAAAAGTACTACTACGTGTCTGGTTACCTCTTCCCCGCCATCGTGGTCGCCGTCTCGGCAGCTATCGACTACAGCAGCTACGGGACCAAGACGGCGTAAGTGCAGCTTTCAGAACAGATCCTTTGGAAAATGCAGAGACAGACACGCTGGATGCTGCACCGTGAGGGCTCGCCTGCTGTGTCTGTATGTGGCAGCTTTTTTTTTTTGAAAAAGAAATCTACTCATCATTTCTGCCAGCGCCTTATGCGCCTCTCTGGAGACTACACCAAAAACATTTGAGCTCCTTTTGCCAGGGATGGACAGCTGTTCAATTTTTTATGTCATTTGAAAGTGGCTGACAGACTCAACACTGTGGTTTCAGAGGGGGGTGGGGGGTGGGGGGTGGGGGTGGGTGGGTGCGCAGCTACATTAATGCCTTTCTGCTTAAAGACCCTCCTGTGACCTCTTGTTTGTAAATGCTCTCTTAAAGAGAGGAGCACCGTGTAGAAAAAAGCCTTTTACGTAGATTAATGGCCATATCTCAGCTTAAGACCCAGCTATCAAGAGGGGCTACTTGGGGTCTTCAATCTGTTTTGTACAACTCTATTAATGTTCAACCTGTGGAAGGAGCATTTGAAAGCACTCCAAGTTAAATATTGGCCAAGAAATTACACTACATCATCAGCCTGAGCTACCAAAAAATTATGTCTTTCCATTAATATTTGGCCACAGGAGCCTGGAGACGAGGCTCGTATTATTTTTTGTAATATGCGCTCCGTCAAGCTTAAGTGTGGCTTCTTTGTTGCAGGTGCTGGCTAAGTGTGGACAATCATTTCATATGGAGTTTTATAGGACCTGTCACCTTTATCATCATGGTAAGCTGTTTTATTTTCCTTTGAATGCTCAGACTGACAGAGTGAGGAGGGGACTGAGAGGCTGAGATGAAGGAGAGAGATAGAGGAAGTCAGATGGGTGAACTGAGGGGAAAGGCAGCTGGATTTTTTTTTTTTTTTTTTTTTTGGCTCCTCGGTCTCCCCGGTGATGACAGGTTAATTTTGCGCCAAAGACAGATTTCGAGGCACCCGACAATTCTCCCTGCCTCTCACCAACTGACAAGGATCAGGACTTGATAGTGTACTTTAACCTCGCATTTACACAACTCACATGAAGTCTGACGGTACGGACGTCGCCTAATGGGGCTTCGAGTTACACTCCTCCTGATAAAGGAAAAGAGAGAGAGATTAAAAAAAATGGCCTTGGGGGTGTGCATTTTTTTTTTTTTTTTGCAGCACGTACCGTCAGATTTTTTTGAGCTCCTTTCTTTCCTCCTCTCCATCAGCCTCCCTTTGTGCGAGTGCATGTGTGCCTTTAGTAAATAGCAGATGACAGTATTGGAAAGAAGAAGAAGAAAAGCAAAGGCACCTCTCTGTTTGGTCAAGGACCGTCAGGGTGAAGGACATATAGCATATCATAGTGACATATGTCCCATTGAAGCATGCAATTATTTACTGGTCATGACATTATTATCTCCCGCTCCATCAGAGAGGCTCAGAAGAATGAGACCTTAGGGAGTCTTGCCTCCCTGCACACACACCGGAAAAAAAAAAAAAAAAAAAAAGGAATAGCAGGTGGTATTCCTCAGATATTTCCTCTCAGCCCACCACGCCATGTATTGCTTTGCCCTCGTGCACACCAAGGGATGAGGAAGCTCTGCAAACTTGTCTCGCCGCTGTGCAGGGAGGACGGGTGGTATTTGTTCAGTACCGTGTTCATTATCCAGCATAATGGTCGACACTGTATCTACAGATGCAGTGACCTCTGTTGAACATCAAACTGACACAGAAAATATACTGGAGAGACGGGGCACCCGTGTCAAATTCCAGCGAGTCTCAGCGCGCCACTGGCAGACCGCTGGAAGCTTTCAAAGTAAAGATATAGTACAGCTCTTTGTCTGTGTGGTAACGGAATAAATAAAAGACGAATGTGCTCACTGGACTGCATTTCACAGTTTTCTCAAGGAGAGACGTTGCCACTCGATGTAGCATTTAAAAATGGAGGAGGAAGCGCACCAAAGACCTGACACGTGTCTGCGTCGGATTGAAATGTCTTTTGGAAAAGTAAAAATGGCTTTTTATTTTTATTTTCATTGATTTTTTGGGTTTGTTTTTTAAATATTATTTTTTTATTTTCCTGCTCGGCTCTCGCTTTGAATGTGTGAGCTTATAATTGAGGGAAAAGCTAACACAGCCCTCAAACAAACGTACATTTTTCCGTGTCTCAGCAAATGCTCCGTCAGCCACGCAGGAATACGTTTCCTCTCCTTAAATTGGGCCCTCATTGTTTTCCAATCGTGCTTTGCTTCTATTATGATTTGCATGAAAAATGCTTTCTGCAGTGGAAATGATGATCGGGATCCCGATGGTGATGACCGGAGAGATAGAATCATGACCCTGTGAGGAGCTAATGTATTGTAGCACAGCTAATGTGTGACAGGAATGAGGTTTTCGCAGCGCTGTGCTCAGGCATCGCACACTGCTCCTCTGATTCTGTGCAACAATTGACTCAAAAAGACAAAGTACTGTGGAAACGGGCATCTCGAGGGAGCGTGCGGGAGCAAGGTTTGTCTACACCATCCGTGACCCTGGTTTCTCTACAAATTGGCTTTGTCCTTGTCAATGAGGGAGAGAGAAAGGAAGAGAAAAAGGCACATGAGCAAGAGAAAAGGAGAGAAAACAGTGGTGCTTTGGCTCATGTCTGCATCCCCACCCGCTACACGAGCCACGTTTGTGCCAAATAACGTTGGTTTTGATCTAGGGTGGTCATGCTTTTTTCATCATCCATTTGTTTCCTATACCTCTCTTTCTTGCTTTTCCTGTTTTGTCTATTTTTTTTGTTGTTGTTTTTGCTCGTGGCTGAAACACCCCTTTAAATAAATACTGACTGAAAACAAAAGCTAGTGGAAGGCATTTAGATCCTTGCTCTTAGGCGGAGGTTGCCCCGTCTCTGGGCACAGGGGGGTATTAGCTCCATGAAAGGGGAACATGGAAGTAATGAGTGGTGGTTGGTGGGGTGGGGGGTGGTGGTGGGGGGGGACCATTAGTATGCTTGAGATAGCTTCAACACGAGGCCTCTTGGATCATGACACGTCGCAAGCAGTTCTTATCATCTGGACAGCTCCATCTGCACCTTTAATATTTTATCCCGAGCAGTTCATTTGGAGTTCAGTGTGTACACACACAGTCCACTCCAGAAAAAAGCTTTCTCCTCGGTCCCAGTGTGGCGAGGTGCTTCTGCATGGCTTGCAGTGATGATTCAGAGACAGAGTGAAGGATAGAGGCAAGGCAGCGCGGCTCTAGCAAAAGGGGGGATCCCCCCAGGAAGGGGCTGCAGAAGCATGTCTGTGGGGGTGGGAACATGTGCCGCGCTGCTAGGTTACTTTAAAGTACTGTGTCCCTCTTCTCTGTCTCATTGGATCCATGTCACCACTCCAGGCTGTGTGAAAGGGTTCTTCAAAAAAAAAAAAAAAAAAAAAGGGAAAGAAAGAAAGAAAAGTCCTCGCCCTCCTGTCTCCCCCCCCTCCCCATCCCCCCACTGTCTGACTCATGCAGGCGGCTGATAGAAATAATGGCTGATAGATGCGAAATAAAACATAGCTTCAGTGCCGTCTCTGATATAAAAGAAGGTTCAGGATTGAGGATTTTTTTTTTTTTTTCTTCCCAGTCATCCCTCTCTTTTACCGCCTGGGTTATTGTGAGCGGCTCCATGAGCTGATTGCATGTGGAGGAGTGATGTATTGATCACAGGCAGTCTTTGATAGCAGTCTGCGCCAGAACATGGAGAATTTCTGTGTAAGAGCGAACGGCCGCGGTCTGAGTCCAGTTCACAAAGGTCATTCATTCATTTCGCGGCCTCATACTGGCAGTGCGTCTCCCTTTTTGTCTTGCCTATGTCTGTACGTTCTAAAGGTAAAGTGATAACCCTGAAATACACTGTTTATAAGGCTTTTGTTGCTGCAATTTTTTTTTTTTTGTGTGACTTCCATGCCAGTGATACAGTAGCTTACATATATTTCTCTGCTGTATTTTTGCATTTTGTCTCGTCCTTTGATATGCACCGTTGGAGACACACACTTCAATTGTTTTTCTTATATATTCCCTGACATTATTTATACATGCTTGGCTTGCAGTACAAACACAGTCTGGTTCCTCTGCTGTGTTGAGTGCATGTACATGCTGTGTAAGGGACTAGTTTGCCCCAGAATAAATGTTTTTGAAGTAAATTATTTGGAGAGACTCCTCGCTGGCCCATCCAGCCTTTGTGTCTTTAAATCACAGTATTGATTTTTTAAGGTAGCGCATAAATGCGCTCCGAAACACGGCACATAGTATCCTTGTCTTCTCCTGATATGTGCCACCGGCTCTCTTAAGATTTAATACATTAAAACAAGCAAGCAAACAGCATCTCTCTCTCTTTCTCTCTCTCTTTCTCTCTCTCTCTCTTATCATGTGTCCACACACAAGAATCAAACAAAATGTACCATGTTCCCTCAAGCCTTTTGGAGCTGGTTATGACTTATAATATTTCACTATGTGCATAAAATGATATGCAGTTGTTGTGTACAACAAGAGGGTCTCTTATTTCTCCTGCTACTTTTCATTCCCTTCTGACTCTGCCACACTGCTGCTGTGCTGCTGCTGTGTGGCTTTTTCTTTCTCTGTCTTTTTTTTTTTTTTCTAACTGTGATGGATTTTAATGCATTTCCATGCTTTTATTGATATAGAATGACACTAAATTTGGCGCCAGTCGGCCGGTCTGAGCCCGGCTGGAACGATAGATGTTTATTGGATTAGTCTGTGGACATGCAGAGAACTGAAGGCTCTCCTCTTTTAATACTTATAGACAAATTAACAGTTTTCTCTCTCTCTCTCTCTTTCTTTCTCTCTTTCTCTCTCTCTCTTTCTCTTTGTCTGCTGTATCTTGAGTCATACATCTTCATGTATTAACACTGCCATTACTCTGTTTTGACAGCTCAATCTCATCTTCCTGGTCATCACAATGTACAAAATGGTGAAGCACTCCACCACCCTGAAACCAGACTCTAGCCGACTGGAGAATATAAAGTAAGTAAAGGGTCACATGCTGAACCCCCGCATTCTCCTGCTTATCAGCAATATAACACTGGTGCTATTCTGCTGCTACCCCCAGGAAAGCTAAGGCTCTTTTACTCTTGAGGTAATGATTTTTTATTTTTTTTTACTCCATAATATTTCATGTGAAAATGCATTACCTCCCCCCCATATCCAAGTCTAATATCAGCACTGGAGCAGAATTTCAAATATATGGACTTTGAATAAAAGAATATATAGTTTTTTTTTCGTATTTTTTTCATTTTTTTTGAAATGGTCCAGATGAGATGGAATATCTTCATTATTTTTTTACATGGTTACAGTTTTTCAGTGAGACTATAGGCACGTCTCAGCTGTCATGGTGGCTGCACAGACTTTGTGAGTGGTCTTTTTCGTCCTTTGCTGTTTTGCTCCAAGCCACCGGCCGCAGAATTGCACTGGCATGACACACATCACTCTAAGGCTGCGACTTAACTGTTAGCTCCACAAGGGCGGGGTACAGCGTAACGGCTACCATGTGTGTTTTCTGCTGGAACATGTCAAATATTTTTTTTTTTTTTTTTTATAGATCCCAGAAAAGAAAAAATTCCTTCCCTACATAACCACCACCACCCGACCACCACCTTACCGCACCGCACCATCCCCTTCTAGTTCAGCCTCTCTGAGTCGCCGCCACAACATTTATGACGTGTTTTGCTTCGGGAAGGAAAGCAATGTTTTCTGAAGCACTAATTGTTTTGTTTTCTCTCTTTTTTTTTTTTTTTGCACTTCTGCGGAAACGGCACTCATTGCCGTTTACTGCGGGCTGGATTTTCACAGGCCTCTTCCCATTTTAGGCTGCAGAGTTCTCCTGTCGCTCGCGGGAGCGCAGCCCTGCGTCACTTCGCACCATTTATATGACGTAGTTCAGCTTCTGCTCTCCACTCTGCTATTTTCATCTCATGTTTGTTATTTTTTTCATTTTTTTCCCTTAATGAATGTGTGCGACATAACAGCGCTGTGGTAAAACTGCAATCAGTGAGAACACTCAGAGAGGGACTTATTTGGACTTTTTGGTTATTTTAAATAGACTACTCCCTTATCGAGGAAACCACAACAGAACACATTTACTGAAAATGGTGGTTCATGGTGAGACTGGTGGTGCGTTGGTACTCGGATGTTATAAAAATGATTTTTTTATCAAGCTTGTTTATGCAGCAAAAATACATTGTGCATTAGTAACTGTTTCCTTGTGGTCTTTTTTTCTGTGTATTTTTTTTCTGTGCCAAAGTTTGGTCTGAAAGTCAGTTTAGCACCAGTGTCACTGCATGTTGCATGGGAAAGCAAAGCTAACGCACACCCTCTCCTTTCTCTCCTGCTGTCATTCTCCTCCTCTCTCTGTTCTGCGATCCTCACCAGTAATTATCGCGTTTGTGACGGCTACTATAATACAGATTTGCCTGGGTAAGCTTTTGCCTTACACCTCAGACAGTTCTCTTTACCCACACAACACCACCCACACGCTGCAGTGGCCTCAAATGCAAATTCAGGCAGTGCCAATGTGCTCTGATCAAATGCTTAACACAGAATTTTGTAATTGAACCATCAGTAGCAAAACATACAAGTATCAGTCCCTGTTAGCTGCCTAATTTCATTGCCTCTCGTGATTCCCTTGGATCAAAGTTGAAGATATCTCACTCAAATGCCGACTAACCCACGCTGTTCTGCGCTCTGATCTAATTGTGTTTCTCTCTTCCTGCTTATCATGCTCTCTAGCTATGAAGATAATAAAAGGTTTATCAAGTAAGGACATGTTGCCCAGAAGTCTCCTCTTCAGCTTGTAGTTTCTTTTTCTCTCCTCGTTTATTCTTTCTTTTCCTTTCCTTTCCTTTCCTTTCCTTCCCTTTCCTTTCCTTTCCTTTCCCTTCGCCGGTCCATCCACTCCCAAACTGCAGCTACAAAGCTACTCCCTCCACTGTCTGTGTGACTGTTCACTCTCACCGTGTCCATCATCTTGAGATCCAGTGTTGTTGCTGTTGTTGTTGTTGTTGTTGTTGTTGTCGATGTCAGTCTTGTGTGTTTGAGCGCTGAAATGTGACCGCTTGCTGGTGTCTGAAGGCTCCACAGGACCTTCACACACACACACGAGGCGGGGGGAATCTCTTGTTTTCCTTGAACTCTTTCCACATTTGTCTAGTGTTTCCAGTTCTGATAACACACTGGCTAGATAAATGTTTAGTGTATAATTGTGTTAAAAAAGCTTTTTTTAGACTGTTTTTTATAAACACGCCATGCTTTTTTTTGTTACCCTTTTTATATGCTCTAACGCATTTAAAGCAGTTCACAGAAAAAAAACAGATCAAGGGTTTTTTGCTTCCTTCTTGCCTGTTTGACGGCAGGAACTGCAGTCAAGTTCTGACTCAGTGTGTGTGTGTGTGTGTGTGTGTGTGTGTGTGTGTGTGTGGGTGAAGGGTGAGAACAGAGGGGAAAAGGGTTGTGAGGATGACACACTGAAGGTGTTGTTTGTCATTTTATTGTTTTCCTCTCACTTGTTTTACAGCTTTTTTCCCTAGTTTTTCATAGTTATGCTGAATAAAAAATCCCGCTCATTATCTTCTCAGATCACTAAACGTCTCTCATGTCAGATTTGTTTTCCTCTCTTGTGTTTGTGTCTCATCTCCGTCGTCCTTCAGGTCCTGGGTCATGGGTGCTTTCGCTTTGCTGTTTCTGCTTGGTCTCACGTGGTCATTCGGGCTGTTCTTCATCAACGAGGCCTCCATCGTCATGGCGTACCTCTTCACCATATTCAACACCTTCCAAGGAATGTTTATCTTCATCTTCCACTGCCTCCTTCAGAAAAAAGTAAGTTTCTCGGCAAGCCTCCGGTGTTCAAAGACAGTGGTTCTTCTTTCAAGGTGAAATGCTCTGAATTTGAATGGACCCTTGCGCCGGCATGAAGAATTCACAGAGCACCACACGCTGATATAAAGAACAAACACTGCTTGCTTCGAGATCTTGGCCAAGTCATATGTAAAGTCAACACTGTATGTAAACACTGGGCTGTTTGCTCACGCAGGTCCGCAAAGAGTACAGCAAGTGCTTCCGCCACACGTACTGCTGCGGTGGGCTGCCGACCGAGAGCTCACACGGTTCTGCAAAAACTTCCACCACACGGACCAGCGCTCGCTACTCCTCTGGTACACAGGTAGACCAGCAGCTTCACACAGTCAAAGACTCACCGAGTGTCAAAACAGAGAAGAACACACTGTTTTTCTGCACACACACACCACACACACACACTCATTTGCATTGTTCTGAACCCAAAAATTGTGAGACTTTCATCATGAGCATGTAGGTCTGGCACCCAAAAAAAAAACAAAAAAAAAAACACACATCATGCACTGTAGTTTCAGAGGTAGATGAAGAGACACAAACATTGTGCCACCTTTTACCAGCAGCATCTGCTGTACTGCATGAGTACCTTTCTTCTGTTCTGCCCCCCCCCCTTTAGCACTTTGCTTTTATCTTTTCCTCACTAACGTCATGTGCATGGGAAATAGTACTGCGCTGTTTTAAAGAGCATTGCAAGCACATTTTACTATGGGGAAAGCCAAAATTGCAACAACGACCAAAAGAAAAGAGAAAAAAAAAACACATTTTCTTTATCCCTTTCTTATTAAAGGCTAATAGGCCTTATTAGACAATACCTCCAGATGCACTGTGCTTATAGAGAAACACCCCTGTCATACTCAAACCACCAGCCTCATCAAGGTACTCGTGACTGGAGCTGAAGTCGTTTCAGAGCTGCCTCCAGCAAAATTAGTTTTGAGCATTAGTGCTGCCTTTGCCTCACTGCAACACTATTAGGCATGTGAGGAGAAAGTCAGTTTGCACACAGAGAAGAAATGAAAGTTGGTCTGAAAGGTGAGCGGGCTTGTTCAAAGTCCTAACGACTGTCCCTTGTTGACCTGACAGAGTCGTATCAGGAGAATGTGGAATGACACCGTAAGAAAGCAATCTGAGTCCTCCTTTATCTCAGGTGACATCAACAGCACCTCCACCCTTAACCAAGGTCAGTTCACACCTCATTTCTCTCCACATGCACACCTATGCACACATTTCATCATCCAGCTAAAAATAACCTCCTTCAACTTCCAAAGATCCCACACCGCCATCGAGGATCCCACTCTGGTAATCGTAATAAATGCCTTCAGCTTGAAAAGACAGAGCAGTATGGTTGAAAAAGAGCGAGGGGAAAAAAAAAAGAAAGAAAAGATCTAGGCCTTTAGTCCCATCTCTCTGTTCTGCCAGTGAAGGATTACAAAAATCCGTCCTCAAATACTGTGCGCTGTCATTCTGGCCGGCAACGTCACTCCCAAATTGGGGCATGGCAAGTAAGATGGGTTTTTTTTATTTAAGTGCTGGCTGTCTAAAGTTCATACCCAGACTCAGGGGACGCGTAGACAAAACTAAAAACAAGAGGGGGGGAGAAAAACCGTTTTATTTTAGGGAAATCTTGACACGCAGAGAGAGGCCATTTGTTGCCTGGCATGTAAGGTGACCTCTGTTACTTTACAGGGGGATTTATGGGGGAGGGAGGGATGGGAGGGGGGAAAAAAAACTGTCATTTATTATTTAGCTTGAGCACAAATATGATGATGAGAAGATGATGTTCAACTCTGGCTGACCTGGAGTGCTTAGTGTGTTGTTAGGCTTTCTGCTGCCTCTGAAATGGCTTTTCAAGCATGCGAGGAAAAAGAGGGTTTACACCGAGGTAGTTTTAACTCTCCTCCCTCCTCTTCACTCCTCTGACTCCTCTGACTCCTGTCGCTGCTGCTCTTTGCCTCCTTTTTCTCTTCTGCTGTCAACTCCCACAAGGTAAAACATTACACCTGAGGCTTTGAAGCACATTTTTGGTTCTCCGATAGACCCGTAACAATGTGGAGAAGGAGTTTTTTTTGCCTTTTTTTTCCCAGAGTTTTCTGGAGATGTTAATGTAAAGGTTGGATATTGATTGATCGGGGCGTAGTAGCCTACCCACTAGAGTCAGTGCACTAAAGGAGGGCTCTATCTCCTGGAAGCTCTTCCCTGTCATTAAAAACATCCCTGGAGACCTCCCAATATGACAGATGGCATTTAACACAGGTGGTAAATGGCAGTGGAAATACCTCAGATCCTTAAAACTCACCGCAAGCTGGGAGAAAAAAAAAAAACAAAAAACGACAGGATGATGAAGTTTGAAAGGGAAATGTTCGAATTTGAGTCTAAATAAAGATTTTGCTATTAAAATTTGAAAGGAACAGGAAGTTTTTACTTTGGATCTGTTTCAAACAGTCGACCAATTCTTCCATTTTTGGAAGATAATATACGTCCAAATTAGGTAAATAGGAGTGATGAAAAGCACTGATGACAGGATGCAGTAATGAGCTCAGTGGGCTGAAAATTGGTTTATAAAATAATGGGTTATGAACGATCTGCGGCACATATAACAATTTAGCCTGAAAGCTAAAAGAAAAAAAAATCCTGCTACCTGCAGTTGTTAAAATGCGAGGAGGGCCTGCAAAAAATGTTGCGTGCAGGAGAAGCAGCCTCCTTGCCTCCCCGTGGTTGCCTCTCAAACGTTAACACCCTACTTTCAGATTCTGGCAGACACCCTGGATGACACCACATGCCTCAAAAGACACACTTTGCTGAAACTGTCCTTAATTTCTTTTTTTTCCTCCATGAAACTTTCAATCACTGTCGGCTTACTGCGCCAAACTTACCTGCTCCTCTTCTGTCTCGCCACTCCAGGAATGACCGGGAATTATCTACTAACAAATCCTCTTCTTCGACCACAAGGCACTAACAACCCTTATAACACCTTACTGGCTGAGACAGTCGTATGTAACACTCCCACGGCTCCAGTGTTTAACTCGCCAGGTGTGCTTACTTAATACTTTCACCTGCATTCAGGCTTTTCTTCTCTTCTTCTCTGCCTTTCTCTCCTTCTTTGTCTCTCCACTCGAGTATACAGCAGGCCAGATGAAAAGCAGGATGTTGTTCAGTATCATCTTTCCCTCTGAATCATTGTCTCCCAAATACTTGATACAGTATATACTGCGTGCGTGTGTGCGTGTGTCTCACATAGACAGCATGCATTCATATGCGTGTGCGTCTGTGTGTGAAAACGTGCACGTTTTTTCATGCAGGACAGAGATGTTTGTGGTTCGTCTCGATCCACCCTCTCGTGTTCTCATATTTCTCTTATCTCAACTCTGGACGGGACATGATGATTAAGATGGGAAAGAGATACTGCATGTTCTGCCTTGTTGCCATAATGTAAACAGTGGTGTAGACCTGAAGTAGTAGTATAAACTGAACCTTTATTAAGATTAATGCTCCTGGATTTATCAAGAAGATTTGTTATTTTTTTGTGTGTTTTTTCAGAGGGAGCTTTCCCCTTAAAACGTGTTTAACTGCAAGCGAAATCTATGTAGCTGCTACAAATGTACTTAATGCAAAATTTGCATTAAGTTTTCTATGTATAGATTTATTAATAGCTGATAACTTTAAAAAAGCTTTATTTTGAAAAAAATCGCTATATCTCATTTGCACATGGCATTAAAGCATATATCACACTGTAAAGACTGTGCTGCGATCATGTGTGTTATTCTATTTTGAAACTGAAATGGCATCTTTTGTCATGTTCTGTGCTTTTCCCTTGTGCTTCCCTCTAGTGACCTACAGAGAGACAAGTATGGGAGTAAAACTTAACTTTGCCTATCAAATGTAAATTTTTTTCAGCATGCTTATTAAAAAAAAAAAAAAAAAAAAAAAAAAACAACCAAAAAAAAAAAAAACCCTGGCACAATAACTGGTTTTTTACTTTAGGCCATTAACACACACTCAGTGAGCAAGTGGTTCACAAAAGTACCCACCCAAATTCCACTCTAATCTGAAAAGAAATAAAAGATTTCTTCAGCCATTTGAAGTAATCTGCGGGATCTGACAGCTTTATCGCAAATGCCCATTACTCTGCTTCTCTCTCTTCTGCTTAATTTGTGATTTTAACCGACCAAAAAAAATGTGTTGCCTTTTTTTTTTTTTTTTTTTTTTTTTTTTTCCCTGGCAGAAAGAAGCATTTATCAGAGAGGTTTCTTTTTTTTTCCTTTCTCCCTTTTTTTTTCCTGTTTCTTTTTCTTTTTTTTTTTGGTCTGTCCTTTTTTTTTGTGGCATTCGGCAGTCTCAGCGTCCAGTAGTATTCCCCTCACACCTTTCCAGACAACACCTGTCTGGACACTAAATTGCCTCCTAGCAGGCATAAACACATGGATGTCATGGCAGCAGCTGTTAAATTCTACCTTATTCGCTATTTCCCCCTAATTTTATATAAACCCTGTGAGAACTGCACCTTTAACATGCCACCGACAACCACAACAACAACTCCCCCTTTATTTCATTTGTTGACGAAGACAAATGTTGATGTAAAATATCCCATTCATCTTCATCTTTATTTATCACCTGTGTTGTTCTATAAGGAGGCATGTTAGCCATAGCAGAGCACTTTTTCTCCTTTATCTCCTCTCTCAATCACGACACAACCAATATTTATCCTTTTTCTCGGTGCTGTTCTCCATGACCTCCATGCTTTGAGAAATTCCTAACATGACTGCGTGTGACCTCTGCAGCGGCTGTGTTATTCTTGAGCTGTTCTGCTAGTGACCGGGGTCTCACTGGGAACTGTCACTGTGACGGATGCCAAGTGCTGGGCTGCGGGCAAGCTCTGACCTTTGCCAGCTTTGGGTGCACAAGCTGCCCACTAATGGACAGAAAGTGTACCAACACAAGCAAAGACAAAAAAAAAAAAAAGAAAAAGAAATCTACCAAAAAAAGTAACAGTTGGCATTTAATTCTCGACAGTAAAAAGCTATTTAATGCTTGTTTGTTTCATTTGCTGAACCCTTGCTCTCGCTAAGTTGCAGTTAAGACTTTTACTTTACGTTTTCTTGTTCTTTTGAGTGATTCTTCTTCTTCATGTTACAATAAATCATTTTACTTTCTTTTGTACATCAGCTGCTCTTAGACCAGATAGCCTGAGCAGACAGACATGATGTGAGTTGTCTAAAGTGAGTCCTTTCACCTGCTGTGTGTGGTGATGGTGGAGTGCTGCTTGTGGGCTCCCCTTGTAGTGAGAACAAAGATGGCTGTCCCATGTCAATACATGACTCCTTTCCCTTTTCTGTCTGTGTCATCTTTTCCCATCTCTGTCCTTTTCTTTCCCTTGGCACATCCAACCTATTAGTTGCTAGAGAACCTGTAACGTTAAGTGTTGTAGCTTGCCCGTTTGTGGCTTCATACCTGTGGACATCTACTTTTTGCCCGGTGTGTTGTGATGGTGGTTACTGTTTCAGTTCCTTTTTTTGTTTTTTTTTAATGTTGTTTGGGATCTTTTTCATTGCTTTGTCACTTTTGTGGCAGACTAAAATTGCACAATGCTCTGCTTATTATTAAGCAATTTTTTCAAAAGGGAAAGTCAAAATGTATTTATGAGAAAGTAAAATGATTTCTCATGGCAAACGATGCATGCTCATACACTGTATGTGAAGGATTGTGCCTAACTAACAGATTTACGGCATGGCTTAATCTGACTGGAGTCTTTTTATGTGAAACTGCATCCTGAACAGCATTAAAGTTTCTCTTTTTTAATGGTGGCTGGTGTTGACTAATGTGAAATCCCCTCACATGTTCCTCTCTTTCCAGGGCACTCACTGAACAATGCGGTGAGGGATACAAGTGCAATGGATACTCTACCGCTAAATGGTAACTTTAATAATAGCTACTCACTTCGCAATGGGGACTTTGGCGACAGTGTGCAGGTAGTAGACTGCGGCCTCAGTCTGGACGATGCTGCCTTCGAGAAAATGATCATCTCCGAGCTAGTACACAACAACCTGCGTGCCTGTAACAAAAGCCACCAACAGCAACAGCAGCAGCACCCCAGTTTACATCACCCGCCCCACCACCAGCAGCCCCCGCAGTACCACCATCACCACCACGCGGAGCGGGCTCCGCCCAAGGTGACGGTGGTAGGCGGCAGCAGCAGCGAAGACGACGCCATCGTCGCCGACGCTTCGTCTTTGGTGCACGTGGGTGACACAGTGGGCCTCGAGCTGCACCATCAGCAGGAGCTGGAGGCGCCGCTCATCCCCCAGCGGACTCACTCGCTTCTGTACGCACCCCAGAAGAAGGTGAGGACCGATGGGGGAGTGGATACCTTTGTCAGCCAGCTGACACCCACCGATCCCGACGATAGTCTGCAGTCCCCAAACAGAGACTCCTTGTACACTAGCATGCCTAATCTGAGGGACTCTCCGTACCCCGAGAGCAGCCCCGAAGTGGTGGAGGACCTGTCCCCCTCCAAGAGGAGCGAGAATGAGGACGTTTACTACAAGAGCATGCCTAACTTAGGGGCCGGTCACCAACTCCAAGCCTATTATCAGATAGGTCGAGGGAGCAGCGACGGTTACATTATTCCTATAACCACAGAGGGCTGCATCCCTGAAGGCGACGTACGGGAAGGACAGATGCAGTTAGTGACAAGCCTTTAAATGTATTTAAATCAGCCCCGAACCTCCTCCTGTCCCTGTGCAGCCCTGACCTCTTGGAGGACACATTAGAGAAGGGAAGGGAAGTGTTTGTTTTATTTTTGAAGAGAGCCTAGAAGCCCCGACATACACACTAGTCATTTATAAGCCCTCCTCCTCCTCCTCCTCCTCCAGCTGCAGTGCCCAGGATCTCGGCCCCCCCCCCCCCCCCCCCCCAAAAAAAAAAAAAAAAAAAAAAAAAACAACACCAAAAACAAAAAAAATGAGATCACAAAATAAAAAGAGAAAAATAAAGTGTA